>JAOXYL010000071.1:12387602-12419356 GCA_028564955.1 Terapon puta
GTGTGTGTGTGTGTGTGTATGACAGAGTGAGAAAGAGGTGCAGTGTTATTGAGAGCACTTTGTTCTTAGAGCTCCCATGTGAAATTCATTGCGTCTGTATTTGGGAGAGAGAGCCAATTTAAGGTCTGCCCACTGTTTGGATGGCTGTGATACTGCCTGCTTCTCACTTTCAGGCTGTAGTCTAGACCGCTGATTGACTCTCACTTTCTGAAGTGACATCCCAAAAAGTTGAACTTACTGGATGCAGACAGAAAACTTTGCCTCCTTTAATTTTGATTTTATATATTAAGTTTCAGTATAAGAGGCACTTTTCTTCATCTTTTTTTTTATTTTTGCGAGTGTTGCGGTGTTCAGGTCAAGTGAGCCTCAAAGACACAATTCTTTATCCACATGTATTGTAAACCATCAAGTGAAAAATAAAATCATAATAATCTTAGATTAATTGACAGATCTTTAAATGCACTGAATAACAAAAATTGTATCCACATTAGTGATCAGTGTTTTCTGGGAATGCTTTAATTGAAGTTTTTGATTGAACTTAAATATAAAAATAAAAAAAGTGTATTGACCATTTATTAAATTAGTTAAAAAGAAAAAGAGGGGAGCACAAACCCTCTGAAACATGCTTTTGAGTGACAAAATGTAGTTGGGTGTAATGAGCACAGCAGTTGAAGCAACATGTGTAATCCAGAGAAGGATAACCTACTGTTGCCAATTGATTCGAACATTTAATAGAATGATACATTTTGTGCATTTATTATTTATTTATCAGCAAACAACACAAATTAAACTGCCTTTGATTATGTTTGCTATCGCCTTTTTACGTCTCTTCACTGTCTGCATGTCAGTGCAGTTCTGTTTGTTTCCATTTCAGCCAATATCTAATCATTTAATTTCACCACCAATAAAACTGTTGTTGAGTTGTTCATTTCACATATTACTTGGGGGGGACAAAACTTCAAATATTTAGTGATCATTGTCTTTGATTGACTATTTCAGCTCTGAACTTCTGAACATACATGTCATTGATCATGTCATCAGTCAAAAAATGCTCCTGCAGGTTATTTTTTACCATCAGTAGAAACCACAGTAAAAGTAAAAGTAACTCATTGTCTCCAGAGCTTTCTTTTTGTAAGTTTAATTCTCAGAAGTTTGATTAATACAGGCTCAGGTTTGTTTACATCAATAATGTTTGTAGATTCAGCAGCATTTCACTTGCATTCATTTACATTTTACAAAGATTTGTGGGCAAAAGAATTTGGTTTAAAGAGAACTCAAGGCATTTTGTGAATTTATTCAACTTAACATATTTTTTAAAAATATTCAAGAAGAGAAAACCTGAAATAAGCAAATGATTTCGGCTTCGAGTGGATTGTGCCTGAAGGCTCTTTTTTTTTCAAAGCGTATGACATCTCAAAGCCCAATTAAGCAGAAGCATCTCAGCAGTATCATCATCTTTATGCATTAGCTTATACTGGCGCTAAGTTGATCCTCTTGCTCAAGTGCTGCTGGGAAAACAGGCCCCACTCGTTTCATTACTGCTCAGACAGATACATTCCCATGTGGAAACTGGGGTTTGTCTCTTCTGCTTCATGTTCAAAGAGAGAAACTGTACTTGTTGGGCTTAATTTGAAAGCATGCCCTGCAAAATAAAAGCCTCGGCAGAAATACATGATCACTAATAAGTGGTGTTTGCCAAGAAATAACATCATTGACATGTTCAGGGGTTGGCTGAGCACGTCGCTGTGGTTTGTATTAGTCAGAGAGAGGTTTACAGTCAGTTTAGTCTCATTATTACAGACAGGAACGGGCTTTCACAACACTGAGGAAATAATGAGAAGAATCATTAAAAGGAATGGTTTAGCATTTGGGGAAATACTTTTTTTTTTTTGCTTTCTTGGGGAGGCTTAAATGACAAGCTTTATATCAATCTCTTGTCTGTATGGCAAATAAGTAGCTCATGCTGGCTGCTGGTTTGCTTATCTAGACTACACATGAAGGGAAACAGCTAACCTGGCTCTGTTCAGATCAAAGTTATAACTCATAAGTGACACGATAAGTATTTTTTTGCTCGATTTGCAGCAAAAAATATGTTAAAAAAAGAGTGAAAAATCATATGTCATACTACAGGTGCTAGACTCTAGGAAGTACAGGAAGACACATAACGTCCCCGGTGAATTGACATTTTTACACTTTTTTTAGTACACATGAATCATGCGACAAATATAAAACGTTAATTAGGCTAGCTGCTTCCACCTGTCTCCGCTCTTTGTGCTAAACTAAGCCCAACAGCTCCCGCCTCCAGCCACTTATTAAGCATATACAGACGTAAGAGTGGTATCTATCTTCTTGTCTAACTCCAATATAAGCCAGTTTTGAGGAGGCTAATCTGACTTTGCAACCAGACGTGTTGAGGCAGGGAGTCACAGCAGGGGGGGTCTCATGCTGAAAGATCTAAAACTAAACAGATCATTGATCTTAAGCACTGCGGGAAGGTTGAAAATAACACGTTGGGTGGTTGTTGATCTCACAGAAAAGTGGAATCTCTCTTTTGCTTTCAGAATCCTGCCAGTGGTTTTATCGGTATAATTACAAGGACAAATGAAGACAGGCGGGAAAATGATGGTCCTCTATTTCGACTAAACACGTTCAATCTTTCAGAGATGAATGCTAATTTATATATGTTTTTTTTTTTTCATTCACTACATCTTAATTACCTCCGAGCTGCATTCAGTCACCAGCTGACTTTGTGTTACCAATCCTCATTATCAGTTTTTCAACCCATCATACAGTATTGTGTATGTTTTTAAAGCTCCATGGATAAATATAAAAATATTCTGCAGAAGTGTTGGTTGCATTAATGAGATTACTTTGTTTTCTGTTAGCATGTTCACACCATCCACGCTTTTCCTCCCAACACCTGTTAGGTAGAATTTGTGATGTTGACCCTCAGTGCGTTCTGACTTCTCTCACTTTGAACAGATCATATTTTATTTTCCAGGCAGAGTGTGAATCAGCTGCAGGTGTCAAAAGGTAGTGAATATGAAATATATATGTTTTGCTTTTTCCCCTGGGCGGTTTTCTGTGATCAGAGGGAGCTGAGTTGGAAGGATTTGTCATCTGTTTGAACAGCAAATCTGCCATCCTGGATTTCTATATGATAGCACCACATTTCTGATCCCATAAAATTATGCGTGACATTGTACATTTAGTACAGTAGTATGTATTTTTGTTGTTCCACAGTTAAAAAAAAAGCTGAGGTGATTGATTTTTTTTTTTAATTATGTGCCTGACTGGACTTTGTTGGTAGCTCTGCATGCATAATTTATCCTGACATATAGAGATACAATGATAAAGGGGGGTGCAATGTGGAAGATGACAGGAAGAGAAATAAAGTGTTTTTTTAAGCTTTGTGAAATCTCATCTTTCGATTTCTGATATAAAGTGAAGTCAGCGAAGCCTTTGCGTTTTGACATAAAGTCATTATCTTTATGTGTGAACATGTCATATATCGCACACGCCGCTTCATTCAATGTAGCTGCTAAGACTGAGACAGTATGCTCACAAAAATTCAATATTTATGCAGCCAGTGCATTTATTCCAAGTGCACACACGCTCCAACAGGAGCAAAGCTTCTTGTCATTTTGGCAGACTGTTAACACGGTGTGATCATTGAGACCAGAGGAACTGGGACTATAAAATGTGAGAAATAATAAACAAAGAGTTGAACTTGTTTGTGATGCATACACATGCAAAATGGCATCTGCTATGCACAATTCCAATCTGCAACATTTCCAATTACCCAAACATCCTCTCTTACCGCAGTGAATTACAGAAAATAAGCAGATAAAAGGGGTTGGGTTTGGATGAAGCTTTCTTATGGTATAAACTGTGGTGTGTAAATAAACCAAACCGAGAGCTGTTCAGGCTGTTCAATTAATAAGCCCTTCTGCCTCTAGTGATCTCTGTGAATGTGTAATTTTCATCATCATTTTGATGGCCGTAGCGGAGCAATCTTTGATGCAAGTAATCAGTTTGGCTTGAGGAGCAATTCATCTTTGACAATATTAAAGCTCAGACATGCACTTTGCGAAATTTGTTCCGTCTCACGGATCCCGATTCTTAACCTGCGTGAGATGTTCGGTGTTGTCAAAGTATTAGCATAACTTAAATCCCAGCGTGTAAACAACATCTTTGTTTATTTCATTCTTTAAGGCCTGAGGTGACATTGAGAGTGATCTTTTACAACTCGCGTTTTCAGCTGTAATGAGTGAATGTGAAAAGAAACTCTTACTTGCAATCAGGAAGTGTTTCTAACTCCCTGACATATCCTTTCTATAGCTGGTGTACACAAATGCACAAAGTGTGATAAATTGTAAACAAGAATCAGAATGACTAAAGATTACAGTAACTCAGTGGTGACCAACTCCCTGAGAAAGGCTACTATCCCTGCACATTTGTGACTGGACCTGGTGAATATGTGTGGAATATGAACTAAGCAGGCCAGCCAGCTGTGGCTTTTGATGCTTGTGATAAGAGATGCGATTTGGTAACAGGTGCATCTGAAGCCAACACAAAATTCAACAAAACACCTGAAAATGTTGCTGCTTGGAGATGTGTGTGAAATGCTCCCATTCAACAGCAGCAATGGGGATGTGACAGAACCGGGAAGCTGTGCTGACACATCTCAAAATACCAAAAATTTCTGATACATCATCTATCAACTATCTAAAAATCAATATAAATACAGGGGAGCTCCTGATAGCTGAATAGTCAAAGCACATAAAACTGCAGCATCCACAGTTTGATTTCAGCCGGGGACCTTTATCGCATTACATAACTCATCTTTATCCCCTGTTGTTCCACGTCTCCTGTCAAAAAAAAAAAAAAAAAAAAAAAGTCCTTAACTACAAAAAATGTCCCACAGATCCTCTGCAATACCAGCACAGACCACCAGGGGTCCACAGGCATCTATAATGTACCTTGACCTACACAATCTTGAAATGAGTCAGTAGTACTTTTATATGCATGACAGCTACCATTTTTGACAGAAGTTTATTGCAAACGTCATATCGTCTTCGTCTTTTTCTTATTCTTTTTTTGTCGTCTTTTCCTTCTCTGTCTGGTCAGTACTTCTCTCTTTCCAATGTACTGGTCACACCCCGCCCCTGTACAACAAACACTCCCTTGTTACAGCATGACCAAGCTCTCTCATGGAAAAAATACATCACACTGAACCCAAGGCCTCTGTGTCAGCTGAGGTGACACGGGCAGACAAATGTGTACGTCTGCAAGCGTGTGGCGTAGCTACAGCGGGAAACCACACGGAGGAGAGACAGGAAGAAAGAGAGAGGGCAGATTTCTTCCCCCTCTCTTCATCCTGGCACTAGCAAAGAAGTTGCCGTGCAGAGCAACGGCAGGAACCAATCTCCTTAAAGTAATTTGCAGCCACTGTGGCTGAAAAGGCCTCTCGCATCAATGAGCTTTTGTGAGACATTTCATTTCAAAGATGAATTTAAAAAAAAGAAAAAAAGAAAAGCTCTGCTGAAAATATTTGCTGCAAAATTTTGGACAGCAGCCTCTTATTAGATTTTTATGAATAAACATTTTTGTCTTATTTTGTTATTTGACCTATGAGAGAGGACCGACGTATGCATTTTAGGTTTAAATGGCATAATATGCTGTTTATATCCTTTCCATTTCTGAACATTTAGCAGCCGTGTAAAAATGTTTCCCACCCAGACAGCTGGGGAGCTGTTGCCGTCTAAGAGATTATGAGATACAGAGTTGGGAAACTCTTATGAGACCAGACGGCATGCAGTCAGCAATGCCTGCGAGTGTAGTTGCCCAATTCAGTGTGATGAAAGTGTTCTGCTGTGGGAACGCTGAAGCTCTGCATACATAAAATCAGCGCTGAGCAGCTTTATTGTGTCACCCAAGATTCATTACAGATTCATGATGTAAACTCAAAATACAACCTGAGAAAACTCCATCTGCTGCCGAGCACTGTGAGATGGTTGGAAACGCAAGTAAAAAACGATTAAAGTGATGATTTGATCAAAACCAGGTTCATGTAGATCACTGAATAACAAGTAATATTTAATATTGTAAGGGTTGCCTTGAAAAACCGTCAACATTCATCCTCCACAGAAGATGAATCCCAGTGAATTGGGTCATCTTCTGACTTTTCCTCCACTTGGGATGGATCGCCATGAAAGATATTCTCTCACAACTTCAGTAATTTTCTCTGTTCTATTTATATGTCTTTTCATAAAGTACCATGATATTGCATGTATTATATTGAAGTGTCATTATTCATCCTGTCAATTGCTCTGAAGAGTTCCCCCCTCTGAAAATGTATGTCGATACAGTGAAACTATATTAGAAAGGAACTATGAAATTACTCTTTAAGAGTGCTTTAAGTGAGTACAATAGCAATAACCCTGTTAGGGCAGGGCTGTACACGCTGACTGAGTTTGCTCTATTAAGTAAAAGTACAGTGATATATTGAAATAGCGCTGCATCAGGTTCTAATATATAAAACAGCTCCTGACTCCTTGTCCTTGTCATAATAAACCTTCACTTCTGCAAAAATATGGATCTTCTAGCTCATTAACTATTTAGCTCAGGCTCTAATCCTTCTGGATCTGGCTATCCTTTGATCACATGAATGACAATGTCCTCATGTAACAAAACCTTTATTTATTTATTGTGTGAATGTGTGGCATGATTATGAAGGTGATGCTGTAGCATTTGTTCAACAATGCAGTGAGTCATAAAGAGAAGAATAAAAGGTAATGTACAGGATTATTTTCCCTCATAACTGACCTTGAAAATCCTGTTTAATATTGGTTGGAATAAAAAACCTTAAGGGCCATGGCGGCTTAAAAAGACATTTTTAGTAAATGCAAAATTTATGAGGAGCAAGGACTACAAATCAATTCTGGCAGATTAGCAGAAAGGCTGATTGATGTGCTCTGTCCTTGTCACATAAACCATCAGTTTGTAATAAAAGTGTAAAAAAAAATGTAATTATGAAATAAAGTCAAAGTCAAAGCAGTATTAATAACCTTTGTCAGCTTTCCAGATTGAAAACAAGAGTTTGCTTATTAAGCTCCTGAGGATGTGGAAAACAAACCCCATCCTTATTGGCGTTTGATATGGGCGCATCACATTGATTGATATGCGCTGTCTCTGTCGTGTGAATGTAAAGCAGGAGCAATATGGTCAGTGAAGACAGCCGTCCATTGTTATTCTCGGGCTCATCCCACGCAGACTAACGTGATGTGACACCGTCTGCAGCACAGTGGCGGCTTAATGTGACACAGCCAGCCATAATCAATAAACACAGGGCGCTAACTTGCTAATTGCCCAAACCTGATCATACAACAAAACACACGAGCCACTTTTAACACATTTATGTTATTATGACAACACTACTATACACAAAACAAGTTGCTACTCAAATTCCTCATAGGACATGAAACAAACAAATATAATACAAATAACCTGGGCCGCTGCCCTGAGGTCTTAAAGAAAAATGTAAATGAATGCAG
Organism: Terapon puta; assembly: GCA_028564955.1. Classification (NCBI taxonomy): domain Eukaryota; kingdom Metazoa; phylum Chordata; class Actinopteri; order Centrarchiformes; family Terapontidae; genus Terapon; species Terapon puta. The sequence goes on from JAOXYL010000071.1 coordinate 12,395,159, forward strand.
TAATAGGAGAAAAATTGGATTTCTTGGTTCCCAATTTAACTTAAATCTACTGTTCCCTGAGTTATAATTGAATCAGGGAAACAGGAGTTTATTCAAAATTACAATTGCATTATAACTGATAGACTAAACTCATTAATGCTCAACTTTTCTGTTCGCCACTTGCCCACAATCACACTAAAAGTAGGAATTTCTGATGAATCTCACTGTATACGAACAGAAAATAAGTTACTACTGCATATGAGCATTTCCCTCTGCCTAAGAAGTGTATATATATATATATATACTGTGTGAGAGCTGAGACACACACAGGCATGTAAACCAGTGGGAACATACAGTATGTATGTACATATGTACAGAAACACCCAAATCTAGCGTGATGGCAGGTTGATGACTGGCGGTGTGGTTTTTTTATTTCTTCTGGAGGTTCGCGGTTCTGCTCTTCTCTCTGGCCACCAACGATCGCCTCTTCCTGCTGGACATGGCTCCCACGGGTCGGATCTTCATCTCGGTGAAGTCGAGGGATGTCAGGTGGCCCTTCCATGGCTCCCAGTTCACTCCCTGGCAGCAGGATGAGATTGAAACACAGATGTGAGGAAAGAGGAGAAAGTAAAGTTGGGTTAGAAGTTGGAGGATGAAGGAGAAAGCAGTGGGGAAATGAGGGAGACAAGAAAACGGTGGAGACAGAAGGGGCAGGCGGCATGACTGGCAGAATGACAAACACTAATAAATACCAGCCTCTGGCTTCATTTCATGTGAGTACAAACTTGTTTTGACTGTTATTGCATTGCGGGAGACATCTGCAGCTGCAATATTATGGATGAAATCTCGACAAGAGCAGAGATCTCCCCTGGCATTTCCTTCAGTATCAGTCTCCCTTAGACATAATAACTGTTGTTGTTACCCTATCAGCCTGGTAAAAAACACTTATGGTTTATAGCTGGTGTGAGAAATGTGTTTTCTTATCGCTGCTGATGGATTCAGGCCATTTCTGCTTCACCTCAACAATCCAAAACAAAACAACTAGAATTGGGCTGGTGTGGAGCTGTCTTTGATTGCTGACCAGGGAACAGCCTCCTGGTCAGCCCACTTTTGTTTCTGTCTTTTTGCCAGTGTGTTTGGAAAGGATCCCAAAGAACAAGGATGAATTATTTCATCATGACGATTGGTTGAATTTGTTGTGTATCGTGTATCGTATTGGCGGACCATAACAGGAGAGGCAGTTTGTCCTCTCTGATTGATTCAACGGGAGTTTTGAACAGTGAAATATAATTTGAAGAAACCAGCATAGGTCCTTCTAACTTTGTAACTAAACCTCCAATAACTGCTGGATTAATCAACAATACTGACATTTTGAGCTGAGGGGGATTAGGAAAGGCAAACACAGTGAATAAAACATTTTTGGGAGCCACTTGCATTATTATTCACAAGAGTGAAAAATCAATATTTGGACAACGAGTCTACAGCAAAGCTGAACTTAATGAGGCAGAGTTAAATGCTAGAACTTCACACAAAGTTAGAGAATAAAATGCAGGATGGAGCGCGGGCATGATGTTGCCCGGAGCCCTTTCTCAAGGATCCAAACATGAACCGGTAAATTGTGTTAATATGAATTCACCACCTCATAATACTGTCAGTGCCACCTGTTGGTGTGAAGACACACTACACCAGTTTATTTCCACACTGTGAGCATGATGTTAAACCATCACGACTTGTGCTTGCTAGCAACAGTATTAATGTCAAAAGAAGGATGTGATTTAATATACTAAATTTTATAAAACATTTGCGCATATATGCTAATGAGGAATTTTACATATCCTATGAAAGACAAAGACAAAGAATTAAAATGATAAATGGAATGAAGTTTTTAAATGTACAGTATGGTGCTGACCTAACATTTGAGAGCATCTTACTGGAGAAGCAATAAACCCTCGATAAACCACTCTACTAGCTGCCTTTCGCTTATTTACTTTTTACTTTTCTTCTTTTTAAACTTGCATTACCAGATCTGAAACAGTGGCAGGAGAGCACCTACTGACTAAATAAATGCATTCATGTTCTAACGCAGAACCCGCCTGCCTGCTCACTCACCAAACTGTGTCTGTTGTCTCCCCATTTGCCGTTGAGGTTGGCCAGATGACAGTTTTTGTACCACCAGGCGCCACGATGGGTCAGGGCACAGTTACCCAGGGCGATGTCATTATCTGAGTCGACGGTAGTCCAGGGCCGGCCTTGGTGGTAGGTCATAGCATCACCTAGGCAGCATTAAGGATATTTAACAACACTAATTAGTAGAGATACATGATAAAAAAAAAAAAAAACATCAAAGAATAGCCTGTTTTCCTCTATCTAAAATATATCCACATGCTTTAGCTCCTGACTCCTTTTTTCCCATGTGTTCCCTGATGGAAGAAACTTAATGAAAAGCCAAAAATAGTGGGATACAGTATGTGTTGTTTCAGTACACAGTGGTGTGTGTAGACACAGCGTCCCACTTGCTGCGCGTCTGTATCTGTCTGCTTCAAAGCACACGAAAACCCTGACTTCTTCAGATACCGCCTTCCCCATATAGCTGCTGTCTATAACTGACTGAATATAAGTTTCCCACCCACCATTGGTGTGTGTTTGCTTTCACAGCCCCCCGCAGAATGATGGGTGGGGTGCTCACTGCTTGAAACCCCCACTATTCCCACCCCTGTCTGTCTCATTGCCACCCTTGCCCTCTCTTCTTCTCTGCAACACCGTCTATTTGAGCAAAGTGTCAAGGAGAAAATGCACAATTTGAAAGCTGCTCCTGTTGTCTTCTCTTTTGTATTGCTGAGCAGTTTGGAAAAAGATTTTAGCCCACCTGCTGTCCCACTGTATTTGCCAATAGTGAGTTTGAACTTCTGCTTGACCGGCGCGATCTTGAAGTTGTCATATACGGCATAGGCTCTCTCCGAGCCCAGGCCCAAGTCGAACCTCAGCTCATACTGAGTGGGAGTGTTGGTGAGCTCATATATCTTATCCAGACCTGAGGGAGGAGACACAGGGTGTGAAGGCGAGAAGAAATACTCCATGGCGCTTCACATGCGCACGTGCTTCAGAGTCTGCAGTAAACCCAGAACGGCACAGTGCTCACCAATCCAGAACTCATCTGTCATGTCGCCAAAGCCCGCTATGTACTGTCTCCAGCGTTTCATGAAGTCCAGCTTGCCCGTGGTACGTCGCTGGAGCATCTGAAAGCAGCAAGCACAAGGGCTTCACTGACAGCTTTTACACAAACATTTCAAACAGTTTTCTTGTTGGTTACCATGGCTACCAAATTCTGGTAGCAATAACTGCCAACTACTATCACTAAATGATTACTCTGGAGAATTAGTACTGCATTTCCTTGAAGGCTGGGGGCGAATATTTTGAAAAAGATCTTGGTCAAAATCAAAGGATGAGAAGAAAATATAGCTTGACTTTTAGTCCTTGCCTCCAAAAACTCTGGATGCTACATGTCCCGTTAGGCAATTCAACAACAAGTGGACTTTGTCAGGATCAGCTTTCGCACTTTGAAAAGCCCCAGAAAACATTATACAACTGTTTTTGCAGGGATGTTCCTGTTGCAACTAACTTCATGCTAAAATAACTGAACTGTTCCTTTAGTATAGCACAAGCATAAATAAAAAAAGTGAGTAAACTATTGAAGAAATATGATTAATATCCTGACAACTGATTTCAAAGTTAGCCTTTTCATATTTTGCAGATCATCAATAATTCATACCAGCCAGCCGCCTCCGTCAGTGTCCATGTCGCAGTAAACCTCGATGGGTTTGGAGCGGTCATTATTAATATAGACGGTGTAGATACCGCTCTTCTTATTGCCATTCTTCATGATCTGAACGCAATCCATGGGGAAGGGGTACAGGAGACCAACTGGGGAGGATGATATTTTACACTCATGATGAGACAGCGCAGGAAAACACCAGATGGACTGATAAATGTCTGACAAACTGATATGATAATGAATAATAAGAATGAAGAACATGAGAGCATCATACATTGAGTGACCCTGTAGTAGAGTACAGTGCACAGACCTGTTTTGAAGACAGTCTCGACCACTTTGCTCCTCTTGTTTCCTCTGTAGGCAATGATGGTGACAATGTATCTCTTCCCCGTCTCCAAACCAGACACAGAAAAACGTCTCTCGCCAGCTCCAAGCTGCCTTTCAACTGTCTAACCACAATAAATAAAATAAATAAATTAAATGAATGAATGAAATTTGACACTGAATTAATATAAAGTGATGTAGATGTAGCAGATAGTGTGTGGTGTACAATGCTGCACTTTAAGAGGGATGATACTGTCTTGAACTTTAATTAAAATGCTCCTCAATTCTTTTAAAAACTTGAAATCAGGGAAAGTATCTGCTCATGTGCCTCACTTAGTTATAGCAGATTTATTTTATTCATGACCACAAGAGGTCAGCGTTCTACAGAGCTAAAATTGAACACACGCCTTGATTGTAGCCGCAGTCTATTTCAAACAGTGAAGAAACATGGTAATAGCATGCCTGCAGGGCTTAAAATATAGTCATCACATACTTCAATATTTGAACACTCTGATTCTACCCAATGCTGAATAAAATTTTTTGACATCCTCCTCCTACACAGTCAAACAAAGTTTTCCATATGAGGCTGCATTCTTTGTAAATGATTAATTTTGTGAGACAAAGCCTGTTATGCGTCAGTGGTTGCATTATATATGAAAACTCTGCCCGGACAAGATCTTGACACTGAAGATTTTATGTTTTCAGTAAGTCTAAAGGCTGTTAGTATTATAGTAAACATTTATATGTGAGTATCTTTTGGTTTGGTGTCAGTCTGCATATATGTGTGTATCAGACCTCATCACTAAGTACCTCCATGTTGCCTTCCTCATCCCTGTAGGTGAGGATGTATCCTTCAATGTCAGCAAGAGGAGCAATCCAGGTCAGAACAGCAGAGTCCAGCGTCACATCTGTTGCCGTCAGCTCCTTGGGGGCATCAATGTCTGCGGATTAGGGTGTAAATCAGACAGGATTACAGCACAAAAACATGACATATAGTCTGTTGTATTTTTGCATTTTATTTGCACTTCAGCTTTTAGTAAAAGCCTCAATAGGTACACAGCTCAGAATTCATCTTTTATTCTCTTTATCTACCTCAGTGATAAGTGCAACATTAATGCATCTGACACTGCAGCCTCTCTCCACTCGAAGTGCAACAGCAGAGACGACTAACACCTGCCTGCAGAGTTACAATTTGGCTCTGCAGATAAACTGGCAGTTATGGTCTGCCTTTAATGCTTTGGAGGTTTGACCTGAAACAGAGGCTGAAATAATTTGTCTGACATGAAGACGCCTGCTGTAACAGTGGGAACCTTAACCTCCCACAGCTGAAGAAATTAGAAAAAGCGTATGTCACCATGATGTACAAAATCTGGCCAAACAAGCTATTACTTATAAGTCAAGAGTCTTCCTTTCAGTCATCTGGCTTCTGTTTATATATTCAGGAATAATCCAATCATCAGTTTTATTACTTTTACCAATATTAACTTTTCTAAATGATTTTTTTTCTAGTAAGTAAATTGCAGAAGGAGTAAATGGTGAGAATGATGACAAATTTAGTAGCACCACCGGTATCATTACTTTGTGAAGTGCAGCGATGTTGGTTTGAGAGAGCTTTAGCTGACATATTAATGGTGCACGTTACTTGGTCCAGTAAAGTCACAACACATGCTTTTATGCGTCCCAGATGGTATCTTTTGACACAAAGGCGTTTTTCCGAACCCCGCGTTGGTCTGTGGCCACTGATGGTTTCTAATGAGTTACGACGAGACAAGTTTATAATCCAAAACTCGGCCATTTGCTGCCTAATTGAAAAAGATCCAGCTTTCACTTAAAGCTCCCAGGTGATTTTACAGATCATCTGGCTCAGACAAAGATGCCCCTGTCATAACCCGTTCGCCATGTGCTGCTGCTGCTATTTTTACCCCACACCTAGTTACCAGACATGCTCGGTGACTTGGCCTGACCTGCAGGAGACGTTTCCCCTCAGAGCAGGAGTTTGGTGCTCCTTGGTAGTTCTGAAGTTTAGAGTAAACAGATTTTGACTTTGTAAGAAACGCACAATTTACCATATTAAAGGTCGTAACGTGGTATAATTGATTGATTATTGTTCTGTGTGTGCATAAATCAAAAACATTATTAATAAATGACTAAATAAAGGAATTTTAAAGTTCACTTGTTTTGCAGACGTCAACAAAATGGGGCTGATTATTATAGTTCATCTTAATTACTGTTTTTGAGAGTCTGCAGTTTTAAAGGTTATACTAATGGATTAAAAAGGGGTCTCAAATGATGCAAACAGCACAGGTAAGTTTCTGTCCTTGCAAAAGAGTCCAGATATTTTGCTTGACCTGTTAGACTCAAGCTTTTACCCCTGTCAATACCAATGAATTCAGCACTGTCATATAAAACATCATAAAAGCAGCCAAACACATCTAATGTTGAAGGAATCCAATCCAAATTTAGAACTGTTTTTTGGACTGAGGTTAAATAACAGGACTTCACATTAACTCTGTAGGGATGAAACTACTGACTAACCCTAACCCATCTAAACCCAGCAGCAGCTTTCCTATATGTGTACACAGTACTGCCCAAAGTTACTGTCTCTGTAGAAACAATATTCCCCTAAACAAGGGCCACATGTTGTAGATCCAGGCTGACTGGAAATTCTTATCAGAAATCTCAGACTAAGACCTTTGTTTTTAACAATAATACAGCAGTAACCTGTTTAAGTTTGTGTATGGGAAGAAACATGGAAGTAGTTACTAGAAGACAGCTTTGTGCCAAGATCACAGTACAGAAAAAAAAAAAAACTGTGGTGTTATGGTCCCTGTACAGTTTTTTGAAAAAAAAAAACAGTCCAGTATCTGTCAGCATTACTTTTTCCCCCCTTTCCTGTGGCATATCACCCACACATTTTTCCTCCTCTGCCCTTCTACAGCCTGTTCATTGCTTATTAACCTGTCTCTGCTTTTGTTGAAATCTTCCTGGTTGCTTTGCTCCCTTTGACCGCCCAGATGTAGACAGTGTAGAGGACCCCAGGCCTCAGGCCAGTCAGCATGTAAGAGGTGCTGTCAGACCCAACTGGGATTTCCTCACTAGAGCCCTCAGAAGAAGTGTAGGTTAGGACGTAGCCATCAATGTCTGCCTGGACCGGGTCCCATGAGATGCTGAAGCTGGACTCTGTTTCATCTCGGGCTAAGAGGTTAGCAGGAGCATCCAGTTCTAAAGGAAGATGTTAGTGAAAGTGGTTAATACACTACTGATGCAAACTACAAGAACTACTGATGCAAACTACAAGATGTCTTGTTTTTCACACAGAAGTGGACAAATAATTGTTGGCATGCATTTGCTGACCAGGACAAGAGTGACCTTCACCTTACCATACTGTATCATAAAAAAATTTAAGGTCACAAGTAAGTTAAGGTCACACGTATATATGTGTGTGTGTGTGTGTTTATATAAAATATATATTTTACCACCTAGCTTTATCACCTGCCTAAATGTAGAAGCTGTAAAGGACTCAAGACTCTAAAATTGTAAGAGACAGCATGGGATCCCAGAGGTGTCTCTACACACGCCACACTAAACACATCTACATTCATTTTTTAATCTTCCCTTTTTCTCAAGACACGTGAATGTTGGGCCTTACGATGAGCTGAAGTGCTTTGTTCTGTATATAAAGTCATATGCATGGGTTGGAAGACAATTTCACCTGGAATAAAGACATAGAGCCCACTCCTGGAGCCAGGTTCTTCCTGATTTGCTGTAAATACCTTGTATAAATCACTGCAAAATGCATGTATCCATGAGTATATGCAAAGAATGAACAAAATCTCTATCAAGGTTAGAAGGCAAAGAGCACTTGTTGTGATACTTAAAGAACCTGAAGGCAGACAGCAGAAGAGAGGAAGGCTGTCAAACTGAAAGGTGTCCTTCATGGTCTTTCCCTTGTCTACTGTTGGTAAAAGATGTTTTGTTACACCAAAAGATGTGCACAGCTGCTCCAAGGATCCAGATTAATTGGGATTTTACACAGGTGTTGGAGCATAACCTTTTAGGGAATTGGCTGCAGCAATGCAGATCAGATCATGCTACTGAAGAGGCAGCTGAGCATAGGCACTGAATTTTGATAAATCCATCTCTGGCCACAAATGTCATGCAGTGGTGTACGTGTAACTAAAAGGATCATAATGTTATATGACAGAGGCTGAGATGTGGTTCCCCATGTTGCCTGATCTCAGTCTGCGCAGTGTGAAGACTCTGTTGATCTGAGAAGAACCCAGAATGAAGCAGCTTTTCCATGGGAGCAGGTAGAGAGGTTTTGGTCATTTGGAAAGAATGGGCCTGAACCCTCAATGCTTCCATATACTGAAAGTCATGGATGACTGAGGGGAGACTGCAGGGCAGACCTGGGACATGCCGGAGGGATTACACCTCTGAGCTGGTATGTTACTGCTCAGGAAGAGCTGGAGTAAGTTATTGGGAAAAAGGATGTCTGGGCTGCTTTGCTCGCCGTGACCCGCATGAGAAGTTGGCAAGTAGATGGATGAACTGATGGATGAATACATTGGAAAACTCCTTTAAACAAACAAGCTCTTTCTGATTAGTCTACCATGTGAGAAACATATCTTTCTTTTGGGGTTTACAAAGGGGGTTGTTTAACAGTAATTACAGGGTGCCTGAGGACACAGGGCCCCACAAAAGAATATGTGAGGTGAGTATTTGAAATTGGGCATGGATTTAATTGGTCAGGTAAGTGGGTTTAACAGAGAATGGTAGATTTTAGACCTGTCTCAGCTTGTGTTGAGATCTTCTTGCTGGCTTTGTTTCCTTTGATGGCCCAGATGTGGACAGTGTAGAGGACCCCAGGCCTCAAACTACTCAGCGTGTAAGAGGTGCTGTCAGGCCCAACTGGGATCTCCTCACTAGAGCCCTCAGAAGAGCTGTAGGTAAGGATATAGCCATCTATTTCGGCCTGGGCTGGATCCCATGACACGCTGAAGCTGGACTCTGTTTCATCTCGAGCTGTGAGGTTAGCAGGAGCATCCAGTTCTAGAGGAACATGTTAGTAAAAGCAGTTAATACACTATTGCAAACTATAAACTACAGATAAACTGTAGATCTACTACGTCGATGAATTTATCTCAAGTCCTGATATATGTAAATGCTGGAGCTGGATTCTGTTTCATCTTTGGCCAAGAACCTAGAAGCCTAGTTCTGCATATCGAGTTTAATAACACAATGACTACATCGAACATCCAAGTGTTGGTCAACTTACCATTTTAGAAAACTAAAAGGTTTTAACTTAGTTTTCTTTGAAATTGTCCTGTAAAAATGTTTGACTAAATATACAAGAGCATATAGATCAAGTATTTATTGACATTTAGCCATTTAGTTGCTCAAGTAACCAATAGCTGGATTTGAGACCTGTCTCAGCTTGTGTTGAGATCTTCCTGCTGGCTTTGCTCCCCTTGATGGCCCAGATGTAGACAGTGTAGAGGACACCAGGTCTCAGGCCAGTCAGCATGTATGAAGAAGTGTCAGACCCAACTGGGATTTCCTCACTAGAGCCCTCGGAGGAGCTGTAGCTTAGGATGTAGCCATCAATTTCTGCCTGGGTGTGATCCCAGGACACCCTGAAGCTGGACTCTGTTTCATCTTGGGCCAAGGCATTAGAAGGAGCGTCCAGCTCTGCATGGGGAATTATGGTTAGTATAGACTACGAAAGGACATGACTACTTCCAATGCAAACATAACAACAACTACACAGCTGATCAAAATCTCTATTATGTTGTTGCACTGATACTGAATGTCAAACTTGGATCAAAGCGCTCAAAGGAGTTTGATGTTTTTTTGGTCCTTTAACCTGAACTAGTACTTTTACTATCAAGAAATAAACATTTTTATGTTGGCAGCTGTTAAAATGAATGATGAAATTATATCATTTTACCCTAAATAAGTTACATTTTATTCTCCTGATGTCCCAAATCCAAGTTTGACATACTATCATATTGTAACGTAAGTAGAGATACTATACTACTGTAAGTATACTATGTTAATTAAACAACATGCAAACTACCATTGCCAAAACAGATAGTGACAGATCATGGTTACAGTTGGTGTCGTGTGAAACAGTATCCCACACATATGAATCCCACACATATGTTGTCTTTGCTGAGGTCTATCACTCCAAATGTTACTATTCCTCAAAGACAGGTAAGAAAGTGCTCACATAAAAAATGCATAAGCCTTTGATTTCAATACTGAGGATGAAAGTTTCAACATGTATTAAGTCCCATCTGTCCCTCATCACGACAAAATAATTATAATAGCTATTTCTTGTCTCCCGTATTTCCCTTGCTAACATCACCAGCTAGCAAAGTGAGTTTCAAGCCGCTTCAAGTATTGGCATCCATGTGCACTCCTGCTGGTTGATGTATGAGTGAGGTTATTGGTGCTAACGTGTCTGCTTCCCTCATCAAAAGAGACCAGCACAAATCTGAAAACTGAACCAAAGTGAAAAAAATGGAATAAGATATCAGGTATATTCAGAAAACTCAAAGACACACACACAGACACAACATAGCACCCAACTGCTGAAGTGCAGTTGAGAAAATTATAAACTCAACAATCTAGTGATAATTAATGATTAATTATAGTAAGTGTGGATTTGCTGCCTCATACTGTATTCCTGACCACATCAAGCATTTACGCTGTTGTGAGTAAAAATGTTGTGATGAAATGAGAACTATCTCTTCCTTTACTTTTGAGCATGTAAATGTCCTAAAGGTTTTTGGTCCCTGCGTTCACCTGAATTTTTAAAGCAGTTTGGATATATGCCAGTCAGAACTCAAAAGTGTTTTTCTGCTGCCTTTCTTCCAAGACATAAAAGCAAGCAGGCAGCAGCAGCTGCTGAACTTCACAACAGCAGAGATTAAGACAGGAGAACACAGGAGAAGCAAAATAGCTGGCTTTATTGACTAAGCAAAATTGGCACTACTCAAACTCCTTTCAAACATTCAGCCTGAGGCTAAGCTCAACCTTTAAATGAGGTGTCCAGCCTAATTATGTTAAATAGACTTTTTTCAGAGAGAGTTCAAGTTTCCTGCTTAGCAGTTAGGCAAAGTTGGGTCAGTGTGCTAAGTGTATAATGTCCCCACTGATGCCTTTTAAGTCTTGTCATCACCAGACAAGGAAGACCAACGCACACAAGATCAAGAGTTAATGATTGGTGTTGCACATAAAGGCTATTTGAGGTAAGAGCATCTCACACAAAGACGCATGAGAAAACGAGACACTTAAAATATGTTCCATCTTTTCACTGTGAAGAAGAAAGAAAGAAAAGAAATGCACAGCTTTGGAACACTTGAGATATCCAGGAATCACAGTCCATTGTGCAGACGCTCAGTGTCTTTATAATGCGCACATACCACTAAGTTCAAACTGAAGTGTTAATAGTTTAACACATGTGTCTTACCTTTTGGAGATACTTAGTTGAATTCCTATGAAACCCCAGACCCCTTAAGCGCATTTGTCCAGAATTTCTATAAAAGTGATCTGTAAAGTTCTTTAAATGTCGACACTCAAAAAAGATCAAAGCGCTGATTGCTCCCGTAACAAACCAGGTTCCCATTCAGCGTTTACCTGTTTCAGCCTCTGTTGAACTCTTCCTGCTGACTTTCTCTCCCTTGTAGGCCCAGATGTAGACAGTGTGGAGAACTCCAGGCCTCAAGCCAACCAGCCTGTATGAGGTGCTGTCTCGTCCTACGGGGATATCGACACTGGAGCCCTCTGCAGAGGTGTAACTCAACATGTAGCCCTCGATCTCAGCCTGGACTTGATCCCATGATACTGTTGCAGTGTCCTCTGTTACTTCAGTGGTGACCAGGTTGGTAGGAGCATCAATGTCTGACCAAGAAGAGGTTAAAAAAAGGGAACAAAAAAGAAACAAGAGAATGAACACAGTGTGTTCTTCACCGATTCTTCCACTCCAACAGCACTGGCTGTAGAAAATCAGCTGAGCAAGAAGCATAATCTAAAAGTTCAGAGAACAGATGCCTATTCCTGAGATGCAGAACATACTGTGCAAGCATGAACTAAAAGCAAAAACAAACAAACCAGACAAATAAAAGAGAGGAATAATTGGATGGTAGACAGGAAAAGCCAGATAGCTGGCAACTCTACAGTAGGATGCAGTGGCACAAGCTGTGGGGAACTCGTGGGAAGAATAAAGAGTTGGCTACTTGCTACAGAAGCAACAAATCCCCACGCAGTATCAAAATGACAATGTTGTCTATTAGTTCTTTTCATAACTTTGTCACAGTTACAAACAAGATTTGTGGAATCTGCTACCTTTCAAAGCGAGGTTCATTTCAGAGGTTAATGGTTAAAAGACACAAATGTTGGTTGTTGGTAGGAGTTGAAATGTGATCATCTTCTGATCTGATAGCCCCGTCAGCAGGATGACATTGTTTCTCTGTGCCTCCCAAAACTGAACTTGCGATTAGATAAGTACACAGTTAAGGTGAGGGAACCATGTGGTTTGGGTTAGAGTCACAATATTGACTGTTGCTTGGAAATGAGAAACCAACAGCGGTCTCCTGTAACGTCAGACATTTTACTGACGCATCACTTTTATGGACTGTAATAGTTTTTACCCTAGTTCCTCCTTCGCTTCCACCATAATTACTAAGGCCTGTACTGTGGACGGCTTTGTTAGCTGAAAACACATGAACATATGTCGTTTAGGGACACTTGCCGAGAGGACTGATGCTGTTGTTGTTATTCTTTGGAGGACAGTTCCAACAATGGAGGGATGAGTTTTGATTTCATGGAGAGGGGTGAGCATAAAATGACAATAGCACAACGCACAGTGTGGAGCAGCTCTGTGGCATTTACAGCAGCCGCAACGGCACAAAATTGCTGTGTGTAGAAAAAGCAGTTGAGGCGAACAAAAAAAGAAGAAGAAATTGTGTGGTGCTTTGAAGAAAAGTCACTGATTGGTATTTTTCTGTTTCCATCAGCTGCTCAGAGCGTTTGTGGGATGTAAAACTTTTCAAATAGGGATGTATACAAGCTTGTTATGCTTTGCTTTGCATAGGCACTGGAGATGAGAAATTAACCAAAGGAGAATTTGATTCGTCCTCGTGGGAAGAGCTCTGTGAGGCTCCACAAAGGAACATCACCACCACACAGCGTAACCCATGGTCCTGTTTACTGAGCTCCACAGGATGAGCTGCAGTGGGAAGAGGACACGGCGGCGCTGGAGAACACAGAGCCTCTGTTCGTAAAGTCAGCGGGCTCGAGGAATCACAGGAGACATATGGAAGACGCAGGCGGAGCAGTTGGTGGTGCATGTGTGTGGACGGGTGTTAGTGTCTGCCGGGGGAATCTCGATGAAAGAGAAGGGGGGTGGGGGTGCAACAAAGAGAGGGAGGCAGAAAATAAAAGAGTCGCAGAGGCATAGTAAGAGAGACACAGAGGAAGTGAAGGGAAATGTAAAAGCAATCATCATTTAGGATTATTCCTCTGTGGCAGAGGCTCAGTCGAGGTCAGTCTTGTGTCAGTGCGCAGTCTGCATCATGAAAGCTGATTGATGATGCATCCAGGAGAAGAAAGAAGCAATGAGACTGTCTAGCTCTATATCGCCCGTTTGCCTTCTTGTCACTTTCCTGTCCTTGCTCCTGCACCACTTGACAGTCTGTCATGAGCTAAACCAGAGAAAGAATTCATAATAGCTCCATTTTATTAGGATTGAGTGTTTTCTTCCAAGGCCAAAAAACAAGAGAGGTCGTTCACTAGTCTAAGTACTTTAAGTTAGAGCCATTAAGGGAGCGCAGACAGAGACTATCCACTCATCACATAGAGAAACACATTCATACAAACACACATATACAAGACTACACAGTCACAATGACACAGCATATACTAACCATCTAAATGCCTGGTTTACTTTCTTTTTATTCTTTACCTCTCAATCAAAAATAAAAAGTAAATATAAGATTACTGCTGAATGTTTGCAAAGACTGTGCTTGTTGTATTGTTACACCTAACAATTTCCTTGTTTCACACCAACTGTGTGAGTATGACTTCACAGAAAAACAGTGAAAGACTGTGTTTGCATGTAGTAATTTAGAGGCACCTGGTGTTTGTTACGCATACTCACAGCGATTCCATTTTAGTGGCACACATAGTGGCTTTTAAATTGTATAGTCTAATGGCCGATTTGTTAAGAGCAGAGGACAAAGCGTCTCCACTACACTCCAAAACAATCTAACTGATGTAAAGTGTAGCTTATAACATCTATAGTGCCAGAAATGATGCGTCCACCAGTGTTTTCCGTCCCTGTGTCCCCAGTGAATACAACACTGGACTGAAACAGGCTTGAAAACAGCAGAACATTTTGACTTGAGAACAATTATTGATATATTTTAACCTTTTACTACAGAGACTGTCTAAATAAAAGTAACCCTGCTTTTTTAAATTTCATATACTTTCTGTTTGCAAAACATCACCCCAAGTGATGTTGGCTACAGATCTCAATTCAATAAGAGTAAATTCAATGAATGGGTTTCCAATTGATTTACAGCTGTCAGACAGCCCAAATGAACAATGAGGGTTAAAAGCATTTGATGGTTTGAAGAAAAGTCTGCTTTTGCTTTATATCCCTCACTACAAATGAACTGAAATTGCTATTTTGGTTTGTAACCAGCTGAAAAAAGCCTCTGTTCAATCATGCATTGTTTTCCTTCAAGACAAAGGTTTCTTTCTCCATCTTTGTTGTTGGAGTGTTATTACTCTGCAGTTCCTTTTTCTCTTAAAGCTGGTATAGCTGCTGTCTATTCAATGTATTCTGTATGTTAGATTTTTTTTTTCCGAGTGCTATTACTGTTTTTGGGGGGGCCTCACGTTTGCTCTGAAGTTACAGCGCATGATGGATCGAGTTTCTTCAGACGTTCTACCCCACTAGCTGTACACCGACAGTGGCTACCGGGCTACAGAACATGAGCTGTGGCTTCAGCCGTTTGGAAAACAGCTTATCCATTATGGGTGGCATATTCGTCAGAGGCATGGACCACAAGGCGCACTGTGACAAGCCGTCTTCCATCATTTATAGCTTCACTGTACAGTGGAGGCGATACGGTGCGTCTGCGGATGGAGCGAGGGGTAAAAATATGTGTCAATAGGTGCCATTGTTTTAGAGAATACAGTAAGTCAGGTATGACATATGTTTTGTTGTGGAGTCCCGTGGCTACCTCAGGCCTCTTTTTTTTGTCCAACAATCTGTTTGTACCGTAAGCAGCTCATAATTCATTCATGACAGACCTGACTTGACTGTTGTGCCACATCTAGAAGTAGAAGTAACATACAACGCGGATATGAAAAGCCCCTTCTGCCATCATGAATCATCCTCTCATTATTCATCCCTGTCAAATTAAGCCTGTACTAATGCACCATGAAGTCTTAATACATTATTACCCCTCAAAATAATAATTATAAATTCTACACAAACAACTTTGTATCTGTACTCCTCAGTACGAGCCCACCCCCAATAGCACACCGTCCTTCCCTAAAATGCCACAACAACTTCAAGGTACAGACAGTATGTTTTCCTGTAATACCATAGCCTTGTGACAGACACAGGCATTACACATACATTTACATCTGAGGCACACAAACAGGCCAAAAGATCTGTCTCTTACAACACCAATATGATGAACAGGAGGATAAGGAGAGGTTAGAGTTCTTATCATTATCTGTAAAATAAAATGTCCCTTCTCACATTTGCACATCTGCTATACAGAGTTGGTTCAGTAAACAGTGATGGACAAGTCTGAGCAGACCGGGTACTCCAACCGGACCACACGAGGTGCTATACTGTGTCTAGATAACGTAAAGACAAAACACTCAACCCCTCTACCCAAGCAAAGTCCATCTGCTCTTAGTTACAGGGGCCTTAGTGGTGACTTTATTGAATCTGAATCAGCAGCAGCAGCCGTGGTATGTTGTGTTTATACGGCTTATAATCTTTTGGCAGGTTAGCGACTGTGAAACGTCTGCCCCGAGCTGTCATTGAATCATTTCACTCTGAAATGGATGGCGGTTATAGGACGCCATACAGCCACCCACAGAATCACACACGGTCACACATAAACACGTATAGACTGTACATTTGCTGCAACACCAGCATAATTCCAACATCCCACAGGCTGTGGGAGGATGATTTATAGAGCCACACTGGAAGCACATATGGTAGTCAAGACCATAAACATTAAGTATAGTGTCACTCAATAATTACATACAGAACTCCAGTCTTCACATGAAACAAGTTGCAAGGCCAACTACTTGTTCAACATTCACAGCTTTGTAAGGAAAGAGACATGTTATTTAAGTTGACATAATTAATTTAATTTAGCATCTTTTGTTGGTGGCAAGTCAGGAAAGAGTAAAAGAGACTGAAAACAAAACGCATGTGGTGCAGATGCCACGGACCCCTGTTCGAATCCCAGTTGGGGTCCCTTTTCTGCGTGACTTCCCCCTCTCTCTCTCCCGTCTTTCCTGGCCCTCTCTCACTGTCCTATCCATAAAAACAATAAAGGGTCTAACCCACCAAGAAAATCATTTAAAACAAAAAAACTGTGCTGACTCTGAACTTTGAAAGAAACTAAGGCAGGAAGTGAGAAAGAACATTGATGTAAAAAAGAAGAAGAAATATAATAAAGTCTCTACAATGGGGCTCCTATAATGGAAGTAGCCAGCTTTAGCCTCTACAAAAAAAGCTCAGTTTGATACTATAACAGTAGCTGCAAAGTAATGAATTACATACTGCTACATAATGTCACTGGAATTGCCTTTTTGTGACCCATTATTTTAATATCCTGCCTTATTCTTGTTCTCGATTTCCCCATAAATATCTTGATTTGTCATTGTATCCTTATTGTCCCTGTGTTCCCCTATTTTCCAAGTAATTCTTATCCTCATTTCTTCCTGCAACAATAATACTTACTGTCTACTTTTTCTTTTATTGCTTTTCCTCCATTTTTATATGCATTTTTCTGCATTTCCTTCTTTTATCTCTCGCTGGGTACAACCAATGCGAACAGCATGTTCGGCAAGATAATAGGTGAGTGCGCTCTGTGCTGCACCATGCCAGTCATCATGAAACCGGCACATCCTTGTTGGCAACCAGGGCTGAGGACTATCCTACTCAATCACCTCTAAGCCATTCCATGAAACACCTAAAATGAAGGATTGGAGCTGCTGGAGTGGAGACAAGCCACTGTCTGTCAGGTGTAGATTAGCACATCACACTCACATACACACACACGCACACACACACAATTACCGTACGAGTAGGTGGCACAGACACACACACACAGAAAAAAAAGATTAGCAGTGACAGAGACCCTTGAGTACCTGACTGGCTGCAAAAGAAGAGAGGTGAGTCTTGAAAGTGCCTAGCTAACACTGATGACTAAAAACCATTAAATTGGTTGCCTCAGGGTCTAAAAAATGAAGAGCCATCAACCTGGAGACTGCTTTTGAACTGGGTAAGCTCTGAGTTTGGATGAGAGCAAAGGCGAAGGGGAAGAGAAAAGAAAGGAAACAAGAGACAGAAAAGTAGAAAATAACAAAGCACAAATGAGTAGAATAACGTGAGTAACCGAAGACCCGTCGTGCCATGCCGGACCATTTGTCAGTCACTTGAATAATAAACTTTAAAGCAACTCAATGTCACGACCAGCTGTAAAAGTGAGGCTGCGAAATGAATTCCCGCTCACATCCAAAAACCATTCCAGAACACGTTCAGACCAAAAGTGTCAAACTCAATGCCACACCGCTAAAATCCGACATTACCAGATGGACTCTGTAAATCACGGACCTTCTCACCTCAGCCATCATGGAGCATCTTGTAGTCGTTACACCATTCATATCATGTTACCCTTGGTGACCAGGCTCACCACAGTCATTAGGTCCTCGCCAGATTATTAGGCGGTAAATTCTAGCTCTCTATCACTAACCCATAATCGTGCTCCTTGCCGTCTTATTACGCTATTATCATTGCATGTGTGTGGAAGGTAATACTAGGTTGTATCATACTGTGTGTCAGTATGTTGCTAGACAGATTATGTGTTTTTTCTATTAAGTTCTGACCGCTGGTGAATTATAAGTGGCTTGACAATTGCTAAGAGCTGTCTTTGATGCTGCACCCAATTCAAAAGTAAGTGGGATATGGATATCCTTGCTGTTTCTTTAATGTGTTTCACTGCCACAAGTGGATAATCTATCATTTTAAGTGTCATGCAATTCGGATACTCTGAGTGGCAGCACACACGCAACGTTTCTGCAATTTTCTTACAGCCCATTTAAGGAAAATTGGGTCCATCTTGTGCTCAATATACAGAAATTGCTAAAGCAGTGGTCACTGAGTAACACATTGGCTTAAATGGATCGCTGATGTGTTGACACTGACCTGTGGCACCAGTGACAGAGGAGGATTTTCCCTCTGTCGTTCCTTTGATGGCCTGCACTGAGATCTGGTACTCTGTTCCTGGAAACAGACCTGCAGAGAGACATGAAACTCTAAAATTAGAAGGATGTAATGATCTGTACTCTGTGCCAATATAATACTCAAATACCACATGTTTATTTTGTCTGATTTGTCTTTCTCAAATAACTCTGGATACTGTCGTCTTGTCTGGCCTTATATCCATCAAATGTTACAATCTGAGAATCAAATTCACTTTTTGGTTAACCTGATCATAACTTGTGCCCACACTGAGACTCAAGTAGACGCTGCTTCATTTTAAGTGCTCGCAAGACAAAAAAAGTGCTGCTGCTCTTCACTATGACATTAATGTTCTCCTCTATGATCTGTATGTAAATGTTTATCAACTGTTTACATTACACTTTTTATGCATTTGCATGCAATTCTGTATAATGAAAATGGTATGGTACATTTACCTGCACACCTCATACACACTATGTGTGTGTGTGTGTGTGTAAGTTTACATACTTAATATACATGTGTTTCTGTATTTGTTATAAAGGAAATTATAACCAATAGCATCAGTAGAAGAACAAATATATCAGTCAAGAACAAATATGGAGTATTGCAAGGTAGTGATATTATATTATTCTCAACTGAACTGGATTATCTCATTTTGATATGAAAAATTATTACAGAATCTTGCAGCAAAATAACACAATGGCCTTTATTTTAAGTGAACTGGTAAGATTCAGTACCAGACACTGTTTAGCCAACCTGAGAGGCTTTAATATAAGGACACAGCGATTCAGAAGTGCACTCAAGGGGCTTCAGGGGTTTTACATGTATTTATGGTCTCAGTCTGTTACAACACTTACCCACAATAGTGTGTTTGGTGCGTGCCTCTTGGCTTCTCTGCACGTTCAACTCCTCCTCCTGTCCTGCCGGGTCGGTGTGTGTGAGTCTGAAGTGATCCACCTCGACTGGTGGGTTCTTCCAGTCCACTTGGATGGAGACTTCTGTCTGGCCAAGAACTCGGATGTCATCAATAGCGGAGACATCTGGGAGGGATACAAGTGTTGAACAACAAAATGGAACTGGGAGTACAGACACGACCTTTTCACAGGAAACCCTGCATTATTGTCCCCCAAAATCAAAAGCGTCTGCCCCACTCCGCTCCTGAGTCCTTGAGCGAGATGATGAATCACATCCAGTCCTAAAATCGACCTTTGTATGGGGAGGAACATGCAGGAATTTCCCTTTTGGCCATCGAGAAAATATCATGAACCAACATGTTGTTAGAATATTAGTACCCTGTACCCTGTTAAGAAACAAAAGTCACTTATTGTACTGCCACATGCTGTTCATAATATTCTCACGTAAATGTCAGGGAAATGTCACACTGAAAGTTGAAGTCATTTTATTGTACAGAGACACTGTAGGTGATATAAAATACTGTAACCATTGAGAGTTTCATAGTTTTACATTTTTGGTTTATAAATCTCACTTAATCTAAAGAAAACTGTAGTCTAACAGCATGGACAGTGCACACATTGTACTAAATCCATCGCCCTTTAGTCACATTCTGCCCATGAAACTACATTAAAGTCAAAGGCGCCAAAGATATGCATATATTCAAAGCACAACTCAAGTGTAATAATACTGTGACACTGTGAGAGAGAGATACTATACATCCCGACAGAGGTAATTGCCATGGAGTAAAGGCACTGTAGGCATTTCACAAATAATGCTATTTCATAAATGTGTGAAATGTATGTAACTGCATGTACGGATATGTACCATTCAGAATATTAGCATGGCCAGGAGGGATGTTAGGATTTTCAGCAGATGGTGACAGGACAAAACCAAAAAAAAAACAAAACAAATGGTACCAAATGAAAAGGGTTAGCGTTCCGTCATGCCAGCGACGGTGTTTTTCTAAGGGAAGAAGGAAAACATTCACTTAAGCTCCTCTTTTGAAGTAGATTATCGTTTGAAGTCGAAAACGATGTAACCAGTGAAATGCCGGCCTCGTGCTTTGCCCTCCTCGCACAACCGTAAGCCAGATGGCGGCGTGTTTTCTCATGCCCATGTGGGAATGCCATGCTCTGTGAGGGTTTCCATAGCTAACCAGACTAACCACACATTACCGTCAAACTTAGTCTCTCCCTCTGTCTGTCCGTCTCACTCACGCCCACCGACCCTGTCTAGTAATCTCGTTCTCTTCACATATGTCTCTACCACATCTGTGAGAAAGTCTGATTTCCGCTAAACACTTCCGAGGAGCCATTTCCTTGTAATTATCTTTAAATTTAATGGTTAACAAACCAGCTCTTAATGAAACACTTAGTAATGACAGCCTTCAGCTTGTTCATTGCTTTTCAGCATAGCAATTGCGTAAAAGATGTACATGGATTTAATTGCGGAAACTGCTCATCTCGGACAAGTAACTGCAAATTATTAAGCATAATTACAAAAGACGTGTACACCTTAAACAAGTGACTGCCCCTATGAAGAACTGAGATCAACAAGTGTTAGTCAAATGTGCAATATCCAATGGGTTGGGGACCTCCAACCTGTCTATTCCCGTACCATTTACTTGGCTTCCTGAAATCTAGATTCATAATCCTGAGCACCTCCGTCCTCTGAACATTTGAGAGCCAAGCTGCCATATTAGCGTTTTCATGCCCCATCACACGTTCACTTACATTTGACCTCAAATGTGACCATGTAATCCCAAGAAAATCTCACTAAATCCCAGAGACCTGCGGGCCATACCTGCCCTCCTTGCCACATCAGCCTTTAATAGGTCACATCTGCCTTTGCCGCAAACAGCCAACACATTTAAAGGCAACATGCTGCGCCCAGCCACATCCAGCTGTACCAGTAATGATTCCTCTGCGTCATGCCAATATGGTCAGAGGAGGCGCCCACTGTTGTTTTTCAGTGCCAAACACGCCATCTCACCTGTGGTAGCTTCGATCTTGTCTGCCTCGCTTTGGATTTTTTTGATGACTGCGTATACCTGGACGATGTAGGTGACCCCAGGCGACAGTCCTGTGATGAGGTAGGAGTTCTCTGTGTTGGGAACCTGAACCTGAGGCACACAAGGTTGTTTTAAAAAATGTTGTAGAAAAAAATATACCTCTCTGCTGTGGCCCTTATTTGACACAGATTCTGATATAACCAAAAAAGGAAAGAAAAAAAACCTACTTGCTCCAGGGCACTCTCATCATCTTTGGGATGATATGTCAAAATGTAATACTCTGCTCCGCGAACTGACTCCCACTCAACCAGGAGAGAGACGTCGGTCACCTGGACCAACCGCAGACCCTGAGGGCCGAAGACTGAGAGAGAAAAAGAAAAAGAGAGTGACAGAGGGAGAAATTTTAATGGAGGTTACAGCACATTTCAACACAATGTCCTATTACTTTAATTCCTTCCTTGACTGTTTCCCTTTGTCATTTTCTGTCCGCTGGTCTTTAACCCAAACTTATTACATTTAGTTAATGGCTCTGAAAACTAATTTTCTCTCAGACACTTGACTTTAAGTCCCCTTATTTATTGCTTCTAATCAGTATATAACCACGTAATAAATGGTTGATAAGGCAGACATTTAAAATCAATCTATAATAACTATAACTATGATATTTAATCAATACAGCACCTAAATAACAACCAAATGAAATGCATGTTGATATATTAAAAAAGCATAAATTAAACTCAGTTTGCTAAACTTTTCTCCAGTTTTTTTCCCATCCAAACACATTACATGCTACATTTCCCTCATAAAAGGTGATACATGAGGACATCAACTGCTCATTGCACATTTCAAAATGAATGTTTTTCTAAATAAAATAAACCCAACTATTGCACTGTTGTGTTATGGTGTTATGGTTTAATCACATTTCCTCACTTTCACTGCCTTTGCTTCTCTTATATCGCTCAGTCCCTCTTACACTGTGACAGAGGATCACAAACTAAGAAAAAGCAATGCATTATTTTGAACCGTTTCAGTCTTCTTCTAAGTCTGACATGGAAACTGGTGGGAAGAAAATATCGTTTTTCAGTGGTTATACAAGGGTAAAGGGCTTCAGCGGAGATGATGGAAACAATATGGCACGGGGGACGAATAAGAAGGTATAACTACGGGGGTGTACAATAACAAAACAGAGGCCAAAAGACAGAAGACAGCATGTCAGCAGTGTTGGGGAGGAACGCTTTCCACAAAGAAGACAAACGTTGTGTGGCTACGATAGAGGGAGATAAATGGTGGATGGTGGTACATTAAGGGAAGTGCAGCATAGTGCACACAAACGTAAGCATATTTCAAGGGGAAAAAATGAAATGGGTGGTAAAGGGGTCCGCCATAACTTTGGCGGGGGCAGGATTTCACATCAGGTTCAGACGCTGTTCCACAAGGCAAAGTCAGGAAGCTTAGTATTTCTTTTCTGAAAGGTAGGAATCCTTTTCCATCTAGGAGCAGTTAGTATCCCCCTGTTGCTACTCAAGGCACGACCATCAACAATCTTTACCCTCGAATAATATTTCAGAACAGCTGGGGTGAATAAATTAACATATTAAGATTGAAAGAAGTGGAAAGTCATAGTGATTTGTGTCTTTTCTAATTGAAAAGGAGTGAAATACAATTTGAAGAAGGAAAATGTGACTGAAACAACATGTGCAGACTTTAAAAAAAAACTATAAATCTGTGGCCAGCGAGCGCTGAGGAAGTATCAGTGTTAATGTAGTTCAGGACAAATGAAATGGGAATTCAATCTTACTTTTTCTTGTGGTTCCTCTGTGTCCTATTATATTTCAGATGTTTCCCATCCATTTATAAATATTTTGAAATAAGACAATGGAAATCAAGTCCTGGTTCACAGTGCATAGAACTTGAGGCAAAAAAAGGGAGGGCAGAAATCATTTTGAATTGAGGTAAAAATTCAAAGGGTACATGATGTTGAACATAATCTCTTTAAATGCGTCTATGAAGAAAGCAAAACATTTTGGAGACAGTCAAAGACGCAAAAATATGAATGGTTAATCCGAAGCATCTGTATTGTGTTGATGTAATGCTAAAGAAGTCACTGTGTTACCTGAATAATCTCACCAGGATTACTTTATTAGATGCGGTTGCTAAAAGTTCTCCTTTCTTAGTATAATCTGATGGATAGACAGATGGGCTAAAAAAATATTTTCATTGTTAAAGCACTAGTGATCCTCTCAACCACATGGCACCATCAATTGGAAGAGAAACTTCAAGAGCCATGTTGCCGTCATCACCCAGGAACCAGATTGACACCCATCATCCAAGTGTTGAAATGGCACGTAGCCACATAAAACAAAGAATGTCTTGACTGTTTTGCTTTTCTGATCTTCCTCTCCCGGTGCTTATTACCACTATTATTACTAACACCTAACGTCAACACAGTGTATTTTTTTTCTTACCTCCCACTCTCCCTTCCACCCTGACTTTTCCTCTGACACGTTGCCACTATTGATGTTGGACTCCATTCAACAGCACCTACACACGAAGCCACAGCTCTTTCTCTTGCTATGCTCTTCCTCTGCAGAGCAAAATGCAACTTGAAGAAACTAAATCGCCACTGAAGGTTTGACATACCCTGACCTG
>JAOXYL010000071.1:12448474-12459360 GCA_028564955.1 Terapon puta
GGCTCTCACTGAAACTTTTGAACTGGTCGCTTGTACGTTCAAGTGAATGCGGACCGTGGACTGCATGGAAATGTTCAATGTCTGCAGTATATTCCGAGGATAGACTTATGAAAAGGAGCCAGTTTAGCTGCTGAGGATCTCTAATGGCAGTACCATCCCTCTGACAAACTACCACAACAATGAATCTGTGTCTGCCTCTTGTAATATGTGTATCTCTATACTTAAGGGAATTAACAAAGTAGCTCTTCTGGAAGCAACTAATATTTACCATCATACCGGCATGATATTGTGAATGGCACCAGATGCACATTTTTTCATGGTAGAGTACCCTCAGTGTGATAAATGTTTGAGGGCACAATTTTGTATTTTTGTTTCTATGTTGATCGCCATTAGAGATGACGCTGGACAATTAGATGAAAGAAAACAAATTGTTAGCTGGGCAGGACTTTTCAATCAACTGTTTAACCTGACACAACATAATTGTGATACATTAATGCCATCCAGAGGCAAGTTGAGGCTTATATGATTGATGTTGTTCTATACAATTCTAGCAACAGTTTTCAAAATGAGATATTAGGTATTTTTAACCTGACATATCACATGTCAATTACTAATATAATTAATTCCATTAGTCAACCAGTGGACAAACTGTTGTGGATCTGGTATGTAGACTGAGGTAACATGAGACGTTTGTGGTTTAACACATCTACATACGATGTCCTGTCTGACTGAATATCAACAGTTCAGTTAATAGCTGTACATTACTCTACTAATTTTCCCAACACAGATCAACCAGTTGGAGGCAGATTTGGTGGAGCTGGGCTCACTCTTAGAGAAAGCAGAGAGGAAAAGAGTGCAGGAGCTGCTGAAGCAAGAGCAGAAAAAGGTGGAGAAGGAGCTTGCAGCCAAACGACAACAGAAGGAACAACAAGCCAGAAGGGAGGCAGATCCATCTGCCGCCTCTAAAGCAACGTACACAGTCAAGATCACCAACTACGGTATGGTGCCGATGTTCAGCGTGGCTGTCATTTGTGAAAAAGTGCAAAAGTTCAGATGTGTGCGAGAGCTGATAAAGTGAAAGTTGTTCACATGTTTCCATCTTCTGTGCAGCTTGGGACCAGTCAGAGAAATTTGTCAAGATTTACCTCACACTGAAGAATGTGCACAAAATTCCATCAGAAAACGTGGAGGTCACCTTTACAGAGGGGTAAGATGATAAACAACATACAGTATATATACACAGCATACGTAACTGTTCAATTATATCTTTTCATTTTCTCTTCTGTAGGTCGTTTTCTGTGTTGGTGAAGGATCTAGATGGGAAAAACCATCAGATGACAGTCCTCAATCTGTTATATCCAATCGATGAAAAGGACAGCTGTAAGAAGGTGAATGAAGCCTCGTCAATGAAAGGAGTTGCTTGTTTTTAACAAGAGTTGGGTTATTTTCTGGTAGTACTTGGACAGAATGAGGAATGTCTTATCAGTCATAATTAGAGGCATAAATGGGGTTTTATTATTAAAAATATTTAAGCCATAACACACCATCTTATACAAATTTCCAGAGCTTGTCTCTCTTGTTTCACCTCTTTATATGTTGTAACAGTTTGTTGGTAAATAGTCTTGGTATATGATCACACAGTAGAAACAGGTGTTTTCTGTTGTATACTATAGAACTACTTGAAAACAGTTTGTGACCAGAACTTCAAACTAACAACAATCTGATTATTGATTTTTTTTAATTAAGTTCTCATGTTTCTTACAGATATTACAGCAACAAACAAACAAGTCTTTTTCCTTTCAAAATGCTGAATTCAGACTCAGTGTCGACTTGTTCCTTATCCTTTGATTCAATCTGGCTACTTCCGGGGGAAATTCATCAGCAGTCTTATTTATAGGTTGGTAACTTTCTTTTCTTTCCTTCAACAGATAAAAACAGACATGGTCCTGGTCATGTGCAAGAAGCAGACAGCAAAGAAGTGGGAGTGCCTAACAAAGGTGGAAAAGCAGTCTAAAGAGAAAGAGTAAGTTAAAAAATTCATTTTAGTTCAGAGTAATTTGCACAAAGTTGATAACCACACGTCACAACTACTGATGTCAATGTGTTGTATGTCACTCAAGACCCATTTGAAAATATACCATAATAAACATGATGCTGCATGATGGTGTGTAGTACCATATCTCTTCACTAGGTGTCACTGTATGTCACGCAGTTGTGTGCACACAGGATGAGAAAACCACGACTCAAATAAACACACTCCTACTGTTGTGTTTGTCCCTGTAGCAGTAAACCCAGTGTAGATGACAATACAGACCCCAGCGAGGGCCTGATGAGCATGCTGAAGAAGATTTACTCGGAGGGGGATGACGAGATGAAGAGGACCATCAACAAAGCCTGGTCTGAGTCCCAGGAGAAGAAAATACGGGGCGAAGGCATGATGGACTTCTGAGCTGGACCCGGCTCTTTCCCACAGTAGGACCAAGTGAGAGCTGCCCAGGCATGCAGCTGACATGACTTGAATATTAAATGTGAGGGGCTGAAATAAAGTCCTCTATCTAAATCATATTTCCACAATCTAGAGGTTCATTATATAACTCATGAACAAGAAATAGAGATACGTGTCAACCCTCTGGATTTCCTCATTTTGGCTTTAAAAATCAGGCTACCGTGTTTCTGTACAGATCCAAGGTAGCAGTCCAGCAGATGGCAACAATAACACAGCAAGAAATCACAGAATTTCATCACTTTTTTTGTACAGTCAGGTTTATTGGCGTTAAGGACCACAGTGCAATTGTTTATCTTGAGATAAATGTCAGCGCTTCTTAGTTGAAACTGGGTCAGGGCAAATGAAATACGAGACGTATTCTGTACGTTCTTAATGTTGTTCCTGTGTAGCTGATGTTTAAGATCTTCTCAAGCGTACATTTGCCAAAGTCATGCTCATAATTTCCTTTTAACGGAGATAAGCAGAGGGCTCTGCAGACTTCTTTTAATGTTTTCACATCTGCCTTTTTCATTTTTTTTTCATTCCATGAAAAGAAATATCTGCAAAGACAGTTCCGCTCATGCATGAGTCCGGCGTGATAATCTGCATTTCACTCATTCCTGTTGCATAGTGTAAGGCTCTAAAGCATCTTTGTCATTTGTTAATGAGACAGTTTCCTACTATAATTTCCATTTTTTAATAGCACTGGTATTTTCCTCTCCCTAAGTGCGTAATATGTAAAATGTCTGTTTTAATTTCATGAATTATTTTATTTGGTTTTTGTCATCATGTTACATGTTTTGTTGCCCTCAGGTTGTTCATGAAGTTCTCACAAATACAGATATTGGACTGACTCTTCTTTGCCTTTGGTCTTCTTGTGTCTTTTGGATTTTTTTCAGTCAGCATTTTAATAATCGTTCATTTTTGGCTGGTTGTCATCATGAGCTGCAAAGTTTAATTAATATGTTTTTTTGTTGTTGTATTTGAGACTAGAAGACTAGACTAGAATTTCACAATCGGTGCATCCCTAGTCTAAACTCATTCATACACCCACAGTCCTGCAGAACAGGACAGTTCGAGCTGCTCGTTTTGTCCACCAGGTGGCAGCTGCGATCAGGCTCACGTGGGTTATCTCTGGCGACCACACACACGAGGGAAATTCATCATTAAGTTTGTTGAGGCAGTGGGAGCTTTTATCCTGCCTGCTCTCTGCAGGAATTCGTCAGATGGACAGACTCACCTCCGCCGCCTGCAGCTTCCTCAACCCAGTCACGTGACGTCGCTGCGATGCTTTTTTTTTTTTTATCACCTGCACGCGCTAAATAATGCACGGGCCATTTAAATGTTTTTTGAACACACACTCACACACGCACACACTCGGGGCGCTCACGTTATATGAGCCGCAGTTTGTCCATCGGAGCTGCTCACTGAGGACGTGGAGTCATCCTCAACACGTGTTTACGCCGGGACATGAAATGTGAGAGAGATGAACACCGGACCATGTGCACGCTTCATCTCACTGAGATCACTCACTCAGACACGGCTTCAGGAGGATTCACTCTTTTTTTTAAATTACTATCAATAATGTATTTCTGCTCAAGTTTCAAGGGGTGAAGGAAATCCTCAGACACTGCATCAATACATGTCTCCCACTCAGACCCATTCAATAATCCGAGTGCAGATTAGAGGTGACCACCACCAGAGTTTCATCGACTCTTTCACTCATGTTAGTTTCGTTATCGCACGCTCGACTGAGACCTGTGTCTGGGCCCTGGGTCGTCTGGACTTTCTCCATCGTGTTACCACCAATACCCCACCGCCCCCACCTCTTCCTCTATGTCCCGCCCCTTATTTTCTCCGTGACATCACACCCGCCAATAAAAGCCCCGCGGAGCCGTGCCCGGACACGCCAGATGGAGACAGTCGGACGTGGAGGCGGACGCACCATTACGCACCAGACCGACTGCTGAGAAACAGAGCTAGACGGATATATACTCCTATATCTGTGTAAATATAGACATCTACAAAAAATACTAACAAAAAAAACAGCATTTCTGCCGCTGTTTTTTAATGGATACCGGTTGTTTCACGGCGGCGCAGCGCATCTCGTGCCACACCATGAATGCGGATTTATTCAAGCCCGCTCCGGAGCGCGGAGCCCCGCAGTCCTCGGTCGCGGTGAAGCCCGGCAGGAGCAAACCCGAGCAGAGCAAACCGGAGCTGGCCCAGGTGGTGACGGACTCCAAGACGGGCAGATCGTACAGCAAAGGGAAGCTGCTGGGAAAGGTACGGAGGCTCGATCGGCGCTCACATGTCTGTCACATCATCGGCCGAACGGCAGGAGTCTGGAGATTACCTTATTAATGAGGGGGGGTGATTTTTCTCTAAAACATTTTAGTTATTAGCCGTTTTGTATTTCCAGGTGTGTTTAGTGAGGGAATGACCTCGTGGTGGCCCGTCTCGTGCGCGCGTCACTACTGAGTGAATCAGGCGCAAGGTGTGCCCGGACTGCTGTGAGCACACATGATTGGCGACAGCTTTTTTCCCCTCTCATTTGAAGAAAAGAAGCCGAAGTAATCTGTGTGTAGGAGAGGCCTGTTCTTTAAAGAAAAATAGATTTAATGGCAGCTCAGGGCGGATCACAAAACCGCGACATTGAGCAGCGACGTTGAGAGATTCCCACAGTGTCGTGTATGAATGTATGAATGGGAGCGACTCCATCAACATGTTGCTCGTCATCGATACGCTGCGTCGGGCGGCCAGTCTCTCTCTCTCTCTCTCTCTCTCTCTCTCTCTCTCTCTCTCTCTCTCTCTCTCTGCTGCCTGCCGCAGAGCTGGAAACGTCTCCCGTCAATTTCACGGTTAATGAATGCAGCAGCTCGGTCTGCCTCATCCCTCCGTGTCCTCCAGCCCGGTGCTGGTCTTGATTGCATCAAAAGAAACGTTCAGGATTAACATTAGGGGCTGATTGTCAGAGCATCCCAAGCGACAAAAGATGCTGCAGAGTTGATTCTCTTGATTATGAACTGATACATGTGAATAAATTAACCCTGTTTATTAAATCCTTGGTTCGTCGTTTCCCCTCTAAATAGATCAGTATCTCACATTTGGCCTCAGTGATTGTGGAATCAGTCTGACTGCTGAGCAGTTATTGATTCTTGGATCAAATACTTGCCATTGAGGTAGATGTATTTATGGGCATTGCAGGTTTTCAACCTGCTGCTTTGTTAACTGATCATCCTCTTTGTGTGCCCCCCTCCCCTCTTCTCCCTCAAAGGGTGGCTTTGCTCGATGCTACGAGATGACAGACCTCTCCAACAACAAAATGTATGCTGTGAAGGTGATCCCACAGAGCAGGGTGTCCAAACCGCACCAGAGAGATAAGGTACATGGCTGTGCTTCGTTATGCATCGAAGGCGTCTGGCATGCAGAGCCTGAAATCAATATCTGGATTTGGATAAGGATTTGAAATCTTCACACAATGATTTTTTTTTTTTTTTTTACTAGATAACGAATGAGATCGAGCTCCACAAAACCCTGTCGCACAAACATGTGGTGAAATTCTCTCATCATTTCGAGGACCAAGACAACATCTACATTTTCCTCGAGCTGTGCAGTCGGAAGGTGAGAGCTCAGAAATCTCTGGAACAGTCTGCACAGCTTGCTTGTGTTTTGCTTGCACGTATACTCCCCTGCTCGTGTTGCTCCACAGTGACACGACAGATTTTACACACACATTTATTTTTTTTGTTAAACCTAATTTAAAGGGTACATACAGAGCAGACTGATGAAATGTCCCAGACACCCACCTGATTTACAGCAGCATCCAACATCTGTGTGTGTGTGTTTGGGTGTGTGTTTGCAGCAGTATTGTTCATTCGCACTGATGGATGTAAGGTTGACAGTCCATTCATTGCTCTGTCTCTGCAGTCCCTGGCGCACATTTGGAAGGCCAGACACACACTCACAGAGCCCGAAGTACGATATTACCTCAGACAGATCATTTCTGGCCTCAAGTACCTCCACAGCAGAGGAATCCTGCACAGAGATCTCAAACTTGGTATGTGAGCACGTGACCGAAACAAGCATCCCAGGAATCCGCTGTGACTCTAGGCATGTTATCTGTGGAATGCTGACTGGACAAATGTGTGCTTTTTCTCTTTCAGGCAACTTCTTTGTCAACGAGAACATGGAGCTGCGGCTGGGAGACTTCGGCCTCGCCGCCAAGCTGGAGACAGTTGAGCAGAGGAAAAAGTTAGTATAGAAAAGTTAAAAGCTTTCTTTTTTTTTTTTTATTTTTAGTCCTTGGGAGCAGTCTTTGATTTATAACCTTTTTTATAGGGTTTTTGAAGTAAAGGGTTACAAACACTTCTGT
Source organism: Terapon puta (assembly GCA_028564955.1). NCBI lineage: Eukaryota > Metazoa > Chordata > Actinopteri > Centrarchiformes > Terapontidae > Terapon > Terapon puta. The sequence continues at coordinate 12,455,335 of JAOXYL010000071.1, forward strand.
TCAAACAGAAGTTATTGTACATAAACAAAACACTAGAGAAACTGAACATTATCATTTTTTAGTCATTTTCTCAGCTCACATAATTTCACACAACCCTAAAGCCATTACGTCAGTTACGCAGTGCATTTCCTCCCACTACTTTCCTCCAGTAAGTACCTAACTAAACCGGTTTCCAAGTGGCAGTTGAATGTAGCGCTCAGAGCAGAGTTTCAGTACCAGTTTGACACCTTCCTGTGGAATACCAGAAGAATGAGTGTGTCAGAAAAAAAAAACTGCCAACCACTACTTCCTTGACTGCATGACTCATCAACACAGCAGAGAATTATGTGTATAGTTTAGACATTGAATTAATCCATTAAATGTTTTTTTCCTTAGAACAATTTGTGGGACTCCCAACTACTTGGCCCCTGAGGTGCTCAACAGACAGGGCCACGGCACAGAGTCTGACGTCTGGTCCCTCGGATGTGTTATGTGAGTTTGTTTATTTATTTTTGAGATTTGGAGGTACAGATCTAAGTTGAATCTTTACTTCGGGTTGGACATTGTACCGACCACGTCTGTGTCATTATTTTGTATCTCAGGCTGACCAATGGTTGCCTTTTGTTTATCCCCCCAGGTACACACTTATGTGTGGCAGCCCCCCTTTTGAGACTCTGGACCTGAAGGAGACCTACAAGTGTATAAAGGAAGTCCGGTACAACTTGCCATCCACACTCTCCCCCACTGCACAGAAACTCATCTCAGGCATCCTGCAGAAAAACCCCAGTGACAGACTCTCACTGGATCAGATCCTCAACCATGAATTCTTCACCAAAGTATGCAAATCATATTAATCTCTTCAGTTTAAAGAAACTGTGACATGATTGTGATTTTGCTAAAGATCCTTTACGCTTGAGAGCCAGAGAATGTCTCATGTCGGCACACGCCATCTCATCCTTTTCGCTGGGAGTGAGCTGTGCGGTGTCTCCGTCCCTCTTGCGCCTCCCTCACCTCCTTTTCTCCTTGTGCTCTCCCTTAGGGTTTCACCCCTGATAAGCTTCCCCCCAGCAGCTGCGTGATGGTGCCAGAGCTACATCCCCCGAGCTCTCCCAGGAAATTCTTCACTAAAATGGCCAAGAGCCTCTTTGGCAAAAGGAAAGCGAAAGGTAAGCAGCAGCGCAGCATTCAATGGACAGACGGTTAGATTAGGGGAAGGGAGAAATGTGGAACCATGAAACAGCGGTCATCTCATCTGGTTTAGTTTTTAAAAAAACAAAAAGATGTAAAAAGGTTTTCATTTTCCCTCAGGCGTTTCCAAGAGCAACTGCATACAAATGCTCCTGTGGTTGGACATACTTGTTGTGACTACATACAAGATTTTCTTTTTTTTTGTCTGCAGTGGAGAAGATTCCGTGCGAGGAAAAAGACGACAAAGACATTTCTAAACTGGTGTCAGACATCGTTAAATGTTCCCTCAACAGACAGATCAGCTACAAGACAGTGGGACCCAATGAGGTATATCTCAGCTTTGTTTTCTGTGTGTGTGTGTGTCCTACTTCTGTGAGAAAAAACACGTTGGCCATGTTTACTTGAGAAAGAATAGGGTAATTCCAGCTACTAATAAGGAAATCAGATTCCACAAGAGGTACAGAAGTGCATGTTCTCATGACAGATGTCAGTGTTATGACTGATAATTGCTTTGTATCCCTTGTCTGAACTAAGTGCAACACTTTTTGCAGCATGTAAATCAAAACGGCGACACTACAATGGAAACTGGGCGCACGCATCTCCTTAACCATGAGAGTCAGAATTGCAAAGCTTTAAAGGCGTTCTTGGATTGCCTGAATATGGGGCAGCCACGTTGTTAACAATTAATTTATGCTTTTTATTCTACAAAGGAATCCTCCTCCTCCATTTTATTTTTAAAAGATGATTGGAAATTTGTTTTTCTGGCTATTGGCTATCTGGCTATGGCTTTGGACTTGTCATGTAAGGTTGTCCCAGAAGCCTTGTGAAATGCAGAGGAAAAGTGTTCCATAGTTCATGTTCTGATTATAAATATTTAGTATATAGGACTAATTGAGGCCCAGGCAGAAATCGTCCCTTTTCTTTCTCTACTACATCATTGTAATCCTACTACAGTTCATCTCTTGACATGATGAATCAGAACCTGAGCTGAAATTAAATGCTACAGCAGCAGAAAGCACCATCGGCCAATCCCTTATTAGACTGGTCTAGTTGCTATTTATAGGGGCCAATAGCAACTTCATTGTTTGTTCTGTGGCGTGAATATTTCTTTGTCAGCTCAACAATGAGTCTGTGCCGAGAAGCCAGGTTATAGTTGAGAGGCATGAACTGGATTTTTTTCTTTTCTCAGTCGTCAGAAGAACTGTCTCACTCTACTATGCATGTTTGCAGAGAAACGTGCTAACAAACAGATCACCGCCAGATGATTTCAAAAACATGTTTGCGGTCCCACGACATGAGAACCTACAAATCAAATGTGCAGCTTGCTTGCAGAGTGCACATAAGGAAACTGTGCTACCAGAAGTAGTTTCCAGTGCAGTAACATGCACAGGATTAAACCCTTCAAAACCAGTGACGTAGTGAAGCACTTAAAGCTGCAGTAGAATATAGACCGAAAGCGCAACATTTGCTGGCCCCATTTTTAGACCCACCCTTGCTAAGCAAGTGTGGTGACATTAAAAGAAAATGTTCACAGAAGGGCTCGTGCACTTTATTATGTGGTTAGGTTTTCTTTTTTTTTTTTTGGCCATGCTAATTTTCCATCACGAACTCTCACTGTCACTGGGTTTTTGTTTTTTCACGTGTGTTAAATCCATCTTCTGTTGCTGCACAGGCGCCCTCTCCCACCGGACAGCTGGTCAGCTCTGTGCCCCTGGAACAGACTCCTGCTGAGGAGGAATCCAGGAAGTCAATCTCCCGCTCCTTCAAGGGCACCATGGCCAGCAGCACTGAACGTAGGGCCCAACACTTTTCTCTGCGCAGATGTATTTCATTGCATTTTAAATTCTCTTTTGTTCTGTTTTTTGTGATCTCATTCCTTTCTTTTTTTTCTCTCCAGCATGCGAGGACGTCCAGACCCCAGCAGCTGTTGCTGAATCGGCCATGAAAGTTCTCAACAGCTGCTTGGCCACCATGCCTTCAGGTAGGAGAGCACAAAGCAGCCTGAGCTTTACAGACTGTAACACCACCTTTTGGTTTCCATAATAATACTAAAACTAATGTTGTTCAAGTCGGATTGAGATTTTTTTTTTTAACCTCAAGGCGGTTTTTAGGGTTGTCCCGTCATTTCTTTAAGTCCCCTGAATATCTGCTGACAATTGTGGCCTAGTGCATCTTTTGAGCTTAGAGCTTTCTCAACATTTTTCAGCATCTTTTTTTTATGAAATGCTGACCTAAAGAGATGGAAATACAAATTCCATTTTACTCAGACTTGCTATCAAGCGTAGCTGAAATTGTTCCAAACTTCCTAACATTTTTATCTTTATCTCTCCAGCCACTAGGAACCCGCCTTGTTTGTCCAGGCCACAGTCCTTCCTGTGGGTGACTAAATGGGTCGACTACTCAAACAAATATGGTTTTGGCTACCAGCTCTCGAACCAAAGCATTGGTGTGCTCTTCAACGAGGGAACACACCTCAGTCTCTGTGACCAACGCAAGTAAGTGCTTTACAAGCTACAGTGTTTACTGAAGGTGTCACGTAAACATTTACATTGTGCTTAGAATGTCTTGCTACTTTATGACTTTGCTCCGAGCAGTTCAGTTATTTGGCTAATAGGTGTAAATATGCTTGCCAGTTTCTACACAGTTGAGGTGGCCATTTCCCTATATCACCTTCTGTTTTGTCATTTTTTTTCCTCCTTTCTTTCCTAACAGGACAGTCCACTACTGCTTGACCAACAACAAACACTTCACTTTCCCTGCCAACTCTCTACCTGAGCAGCTTCGCAGCCAAAGACAAATTGTAGAGCTCATGGCCAATTACATGGAGCAGAACCTCATGGAGGTAAGAAGAAAAGCAGC
>JAOXYL010000071.1:12488116-12502506 GCA_028564955.1 Terapon puta
TTCTATTTGTAAGATATCAGTGATCAAAAATAAGCAAAAAACATGCTTAGAAATCAGAATTTAGTGATATATTTAGTTCAGTATACAATACTAAATTCTCCATAAATGTAGCGAGGGATGATGTATTGCTGTTGTCATCGTCTCCCTTCTTCTCATAGAGGTTTTATCAGTTTCACCCTTGTCAATGTTCCAATGTCAAGCTTGTGTTAAAAAGAATTTCAGCTCCAAACTTGTTTGACCTTCTCTGTTGGTTCTATCTCTGCTGTCTTTTCATTACTGTTATGTAAACGTGCTGTTTTATGCAGTGTCCTTGAAACACAATACAGTTCTGTGGCCAGACAGACACACACACACACTCTCACTCACACCCACAAAACACACACACATTCAAACCACATCTACATACGGCATAGATGTGTTCATACGTAACGCATAAAGTCCTTAACTGTTATGTTAAGAACCACCATTGAAACCACCTCAAGTGTTCTTATGTGAAAACTCCTGCTCTGGGGTGAAGATCAGGCCTGCTCAGGCAATGTGTGTTTTTATGGATGCAGATGCTCAAGGGTATGCGCTCTTTAAACAAGCTGAATTATTTTTGCTTAAGTTGTTATATCCTCTGCAAAAAAAAGAAGACGCTCTCAGCAGTGTTCACTGAGTCAGCTTCAATCAGTTCACTGTAGGAAAGACACTGCTATTACCCTATACAATATAAGGAGGTGCACTGGTGTGGATGTGTTGCTACAGGTACTGAAGACAAGATGAAATGCAATCCAGGAAGTGTGGTTTGAGTACTGTATCCATAGATTTAAGGCTTGTCACATGCCAAAATATTTCACAGTGGTTACTTTTACCACTGTACAAAAAAGGGATTTTATGACTACTACAACATACTACAATGAAAGGCATTTTATCATTTTGTTTTGACTCTCTAGTTCTACCTGGAATGTGTCCTTGTATATATTTGATCTGATGCCCTTCATTGGCCAACAATGTATCACTGGACCCAAGGCAGGTGGAACCACATGCAGGACACCAACTCCAGAGGATGGTTTGCAGTTTTTTTTAATTAAAGGAAATTCTTATATAAAAAAAAGCCCCCAAAACAACAAGACATCTTTGGCATGGCACATAAAGCAACAAATGCACATCACACTATGACACATCGTAACGACCTGGCAACAAGACAAGGGCAGACAAGGACTATATAAGCACATGAGGTCATGGGAATATGGTGGAAACCATCAGGGTGGGGCACACAATCACACCAGGTGGAAAACACACAAGCACATGAAATAAAGGGACCTGAAACAAGAGGAGAGCTGGTGATTTCAAAATAAAACATGACAAGCCAGAGCAAGAAACCAGACACTAAACAAATCTTGTACATGGACATGACAGACGAGGACACAAGAATTACAACAAGCCTACTGAACACTGAAGTTATTGAAATGGGGAAGGTTAGTTATGGCATTATAACCTACTGAGAGCAGCCATGCTGGCACATACAGGGGGTGACAAATGAAAGGAAAAAACAACATAAAGTGTCCCAGTAAGGTATTGGGCCACCACAGGCCACCAGACAAAAATTGCCATTGATTCTGAAGTCTCTCCTTCTCACAAAAGATAATCCCTCATTTGGTGGAGAGCACTGTCTAAAACTGATCTGATGACTGTGAGGGCCAGAGCACATGATTCACCTAATTCCCATCCCCCATCAAAACAGAAGTATTTCACCATTCCAAACAGCTTATGGCTGAGAGCAAGATTTGATCAATTTGCAGTGACCCTCCTCTCCAAAGGGACACGTTGACCCAAACCATGCCAGCAAAATGCCCCCACAGCATAACAGAGCCACCAGATCCCCTCAATGCTGTTCTCTTGGTGTATGCCCCACACGCACCCGCCCACTTCTGGAGAGGGATGACTCATCTGACCATGTCGCTGTTCTTACTGAAACACTGGCCAGCTAAGCAGCCTTTATGAGGGAAGCTTCTGCCATCAGTGCCCCAATGATGAAACCTGTTTCAAAGTCATTGAGATCTTTTCCTTTTCCTGTCTTGCTATAAAATCAGAATAAATGGGGCCTGTTTGTACATGCCTCAGATCGGATGTTTGGTGCTTAACTGTACTGAGCAGTGTAATTGTGTGGAAGCATCCGCATTCATATGTGACACTTTCTTCTTCACTTCTCATCAACACACAAAAAAAGTGGAGCAGAAAAGACAAAAAATTGTAACACACGTGTCAGTGTTTTTTGAGAGTCGCTTGCCTAGCAACATGAAATGGAAATTTCACCACTGCAGCACACATTGCTTGGTGCATCTACGTTAGACAGGAAGTGACGTAGCCTGAGCTGTATTTAGAAAATGAAAACAAAAATGAGGGCACAGAATTTTTAAAAACACACACGTGTGTGTCATCTTCTATCTTTTATTTATTCCTGAGAAGAAGAGTTGAAAATACACTGCTGTACATTCCTCATCTGGATCACCAAAGGCACTCAGCTGAACCCTGCAGTTCAGCAAATTTTATTTGTGTGGTTTTCCATTAGCTAGTGGCAGAAGCTACAGTATGAACTCCAGAAATAACTTGAAAATAGCCCCACAGAAATCTCTCGGACGATGCAGGTTTGGGCAGCGTGTGAGAAGATTGAGTTCAGCTATATTCACATTCAGCTGCTAATAGATTATTTTACATCATTTTGAAAAAAAAGCAACACTGACTTCAATAATTGAGGCCATTTCATATTTTTGTACTTGGTCACTGTCTGTGTCAAACCTCCCTGAAATTCAAGGTTGACTGAGCAGAAGCTTAACCTCGTTGGCAAAACTTGCGAATCCATAGATGAGTGTGTGGAAACTGGCGATGACAGCAAAGCACAGACAACATTATGGCAGTATAATAACCCCAGTTTGGCTGCAGTCTGATGCTAAAAGGCTTACATTCCTGCTTCTTTGATCTCCCTCTGCCTCCCTCACTCTCTCCGCCTTCGTCTTTTTCTCACTCTCTCTCTCTCTCTCTCTCCCTCTCTCTCTTTCATACATGCACAGACATGTCCAGGCTGGGGATAAGGGAAACCCCTGCACATGGTAGGGAAGTGCAGCACATCCTGTATTACAGCACCGGCCAAATCTGCAGAAGAAACACACACAACACCTTGGATTTGGGTTATTGGAGTTACAAGATTTAAGTGTCTGGGATATGTCCTGCTTTTTTATCTGAGCCGGTGGGGAGGGTTTGGGGCAGCCCCAGACTAATCAGGACAAAACAATAGCCTGATTAGAGGGAAAGAGAGAAATGATGACGGGTCAGGGAGGCAGACAGATGGACGGGCAGACAGAAACATTTATGAATATGGATGCGTCTACATGAATGAAAGACTAGGCGCGAGCTCCCGCCTGCCTGCACGTGTGGCGCTTTGCACACGTCCATATAAATTTGCGTGTGCTTCAGTTCTTTCTCCCAGTGAATGTTTGACCTTTGGCCGTCTCCCCGCACCCCCAGCATTGCCAACCCCAACTCACAACACACACACACCCACCTCCACCTCCCTATATCCTGGACAGCTGTCAGCAGGGACCTGGCCAAAGAAAAAGACCCATCTGTCGCCTTCCTTCAAAGGTCAGGGCTCAGGGCTGTGTGTGTGTGTGTGTGTGTGTGGAGGGAGGGAGGGAGGAGGGAAGCTTCTTTTCACCCGGTTAATCTCTGCTGTTGTTCTCTCTCTCGCTCTCTCTCTCTCTCTCTATGGCACACTTCTGAGGAATACGGCTGTTTTATATGCAGACACCCGTCTTGTGTACGTCTGGTGTGTTTAGCATGTGTGTGTGTGTGTGGGTACGTGTGTGTGTGAATAATGTATGGCCTCGCTTGTTTGAAAGTGAGAGCTCTCTTGTGCATCTGCATCACGTAGCCTATGCGCCGCTTATTCATGTATTAAGTGCAATACAGTATTCAGTATTTCGCCTCTCTGTCGTTCTAGTGACTTTGTGTGTCTCTCTCACTCAAGGCTGTGTAGATGTCTCAGGCTTATTATGCTACTCTTATTTCTTTCTGTCCAGAGGCCTAAATGTTTGCTGTGCATCCTCCTCTTTGAATGCACTAATCAGATGCATTGCATTTGAAAGCCAAGCCACTTTTGTTTTTTAGTAGAGAGCAAATCAATAATTCATTATGGTAATTCATCTAAATATAGGATGGATGAACCGTACTGAATAGATGTTGTAGTGTGTTACCGCAGTTTTAACTGACAATGTGAGAAATGAAAACATACTGACTACTTTGAAAACACAGAAAATCTTTATACTCGGGCTGAAACATTGGGTGCTCTGTGATTGATTCCCATCCAGGGTCATTTACTGCATCTCATCCCCGCTCTCTCTCCCACCTTTCCTATCTCTCTCAGCTGTCCTATCAGTAATAATAAAGGAGTAAAACCCACCAAAAAAGATAATTTACTAAAAGTTGCACCACTACACAATTTGCCACAGTGCAAAGGATCCTTATTTTTCCAGCTTAAAGTCCATGGCGGCCTAATACAGAGACTGAGCTCTTAGTTTCACGGTGCTCCCCCTGTTGGTCCACAATGAAACGACCATGAGAGTCACTATGTCAGGTTGAATTCTCCAAAATAGCAGATTTTACTGCTTAAAACACAACAGGACCCTATTGGATGAACAAACTGAGCAAATTTCACAGTCATGTTGGAATAATATTGAGGGATGCTTTTGTTCCAGGTCTGTCTCAAATGGGATTTTAGGTCTTTTTCGTCTCATAAACCAAGCTGGTGCTGTTTATAACAAGAATAATCTTTGGAATACAAGACAAACCCTCTATCTGCAGATTGTGATCTTCCAAACTGTATTACCGTTTTAAATCAGCCTGAACTGCTCCAGCTGAAAAACCTCACACATCTCGAAGAGCTGAACAAAAGGTTTCACATGCCATAAATTCCCTTTTTATATCCTGTTCCCCGTGTCCTTTAACAGGGTATATTAAGTTGGAATTCCCCTCCCTCTTCACGCTATTTTACAACAGAAAAGTCCAAACATTCCTCTGCAATAATAGTATTTGCGACGATATAACGTTACTGCGGCTGATTCGCAGGGTTCAGATCTTATCGAGGCAGCAGATTAGGTTTTGAATTCATTCCAAGTGGTGCAGTACAGAGCAGTCAGCCGGCCAATAAAACAATTTGACAGGTAGAAACTAGTTTACACAGTGATAAAAAGAGTGTATGAGAGGGAATGAGGAAGAGAGATTTGGACTAATACTTTAAAGTTATATAAAGGGATTCGGGGGAGAAAACAAAGGCGTTCTCTGTGTGATTACCGAGGATCATACGCAAACACATAATCTACTGTGTCTAGCCCTGTTAAAATACACTGTTGGAAGGAAAGACAAAGAGATTAGAGCCAATGGGGGACAGGTAAGCTGTAATACAGTAGGCCAGCGCCGACCAGTCATAATTATTTAACCGTAAGTGCAGTGGGACAAGGCGTTTATAAAAGTCTCATTTTCTCACCTCAGTTCATACCAGATGGACTGAACACAAATCACATCATAACTCTACCTTCTTTAAGTCAAAGAAAGATTCAGAATATATGTTGTCATCTTTCTTTGGCCAACATTAAATTATTTTCAGCCAAAGAAGTATAGCCTGTATAAGATACAGCAATCTGTCATGATTGCTTTATCTCATAAATTAATATATGTACACCTCCTAATTCAGCTCCAGTGTATCTAATATGCAAATTTACTGAAGGTCACTGAAACCTCATATCTGTTTTGCAGGTTGAAAAAAAGGTTTTATAATGAAGAGAGTTGTTCTCTGTTCACTTTTACTCAGCTGGTTAACAGTAAATGTTATGAGCAAGAATATGAGGCACACCACAAAGAGACATTCATCACTGACACACCCAGTGACAGGGCACGGTGTGCCAACACGCAGATGTATGTTGCAATATAACAAACACACGGAGAGATAAAAAAAAAACCCTCCAAGCAGTCGTTACCATTACACAACCGCAGCTTTTAGAAACATTGTATGTGCGAGGAGATGCGGCACACATGACCTGTCTGTCACCACCTGTCGCCACCAAACGTTCCAGCCGCTGATGTTTTTACCACGAGACGATTAAACCGACGCACAGAGCGCAGACAGCTGTGTGTCAACATTGAGACCATCTATCAATCTCTCCCTTTTCATACAGCACAGGTGAAGTTTACAGTGTTGGTGGTTGATTTACCAATCCAAAGGCAAAGTCATTTTTAGAACATCGCCTTAGTGATTTCAGACAAAAGCTCATTTGTGGCTGGCAACAATCAATTATGTGGGCTAAAATGACAACTATCTAGCTGAAGATAGGCAGATGTTTTGAGATAGTTTTAGCTCCATGAGTTGGTTGAAAATGCTTTTCTTGACTTGTTTTAAAACGAGAACCCTGCAAAGAGGTGTTAAATATCCACTTGATGGCCACATGCATCATTTTATGTGAAACAAAGAGGCCAAACTGGCATGTAAAAGGGTAAAAGTCCGCAGAAGTTGATGATCAGTGAGCAAGTTAGTCCCAGTATGAGAGTCAGACGAAGGTCAGGTTTTCATGGATTATTGTTATTGTTTAAAACAGTGTTTTCACTTTTGAAATTAAGAGATTAAGAGAAAAATATTTTAGGCTGAGGATGTGTTGGTCAAACTTCACGCTATCTTGGACCACGGATGGTTTCTCTGAACTGTGATCATAGTTGTGTTCAGGCCCAGCTTACACACATTACACAGTGGATGCACTTTCTGAACAGGTTTTTTTCTTACGTGATATATGATTCTACAAAATAAAGTTAGCTAACGAAATGCTGCTTATCCTCAGAAGTAAAACTGGGTTTTCTTATTGTAGGCAGTAAGCTAGTTAATTGGCTGTGCTACTGTTTGCTTGTTATGTCAGAACAGATTAACATGCTGCCTAATGTATTCTTTGCACATTTGGTTGGTGTTTGTGCTAAACCAAGCTCCATGCACACTGTGTCAACGTGTGGACAAATCCGAAGCTAAACCACCCTGACGTAACGAGGCACAGTTGCCAAGCCGTGATTGGTCAATCGGCATCCACTGGGGTCGGGTTTAGCAAAGGGTCAATGGTCCGCAAAATTTGGAAACCAGGAAATGATTTTCTCGCTAATGCCTGGAGCTCAAGATGTAGTGTGAGGGATGATTGAGTCGTACAGGTCTGCAAACACAAATGTGCACAGCATGTTGGCACACACCCGCCACCGATCGTAGATGTTTGTTCGTCTGCACTGAATATCTCTCAGCTCAGAACAAAAGACATTTATAGGGACTAAGTACACACAAATACACACACACACACACACAATCCATTTACCAGAAGTGGCTCTGTAGAAGGTTGAGCTGATAAAAGATAAATGAATGTAGTGATGGAGGGAAGAAGAGGGGTGGGATGAAAGAGAAGCAGCAGATTGTGTGAAAGAAGGCGAGAGGGAAAAATAAAGGAGGGAATAATGAAAGAGAGAGAGAGACAGAGAGAAAGAGAGAGATGCAAGGGAACTCGCCCAAAGGGAAGGAGAAAGCAGGGGAGAGAGTGATGCAGTCGAGCAGCCGTGGGCGGTTTGCGAAATGCTGTGTGATGGTTTGGGGCAACTGCACTGCACTGCACTGTGTGTGTGTGTGTGTGTGTGTGTGAGTTGTGTATATATGTGTGTAGTATCATCTCTGGTGCCTGCGTCATTACCTCGATTAGACTGCAAAAGGGCGAGACAAGGAAACCCCAGCCCTTTCTTTCCCCTCCCTCTCTTCCTCTCCCTCCATCATTTTATCTTTCTGTCTCAGTCTCCTTTCTTCTCTCAGTCTGAGTCTCCCAGTCTCACACACTCACACATTTCACATCAAAGGTAAATGATTCTTGTAAACAGGTGTTGTTTTGCCCCAAGTACTTCTTATTCTTCTGTCATCCCTCTTCTATAGGCCCTTTGTGCTTCTTTATAGAATTGTCTTTTTTTATTTGACAAAGACAAAGTCCTTGTATGTGAAAACCTTCCTGGCAATAAACCTGATTCTCAATTTGTCTTTCATGAAATACGCTCATGTAATAACTCAAATATGCAAAAACATCTGCCCAAACCAAAAAAGAGAGAAAAAAAACCCATGAGCACTTCGGAGTAAAGTGAGGTGTTTGCAGTCTGTAAACAGCACAGAGGAAGTCAAACGACGCCTTGTATGACGCGCCTGTGGTCGGAGTAAGCAATTGTGTGAGGGTGTGTGTGTGTGTGTGTGTCTATGTTTGTGTTAGTCAGTGAGTCTCGAACATGTCACTATAACACATGTCATTCAAATATTGCCCTGTAAAAACTCCCCTTAAGAATGACCTTTGAGAGCGCTTCTAGCAATGATCACCAGATAAAACAGTCAGACTCATTGTCATGCAGGTGCCTCAGATAAGCTGAGCTTTATTGCTGTAAACAGATAACTAATAGTAATTTCTACTCATTTAAACCCTGATATTGGGGTGTGATATGAGGTCATTTTGATGACACATGTCTTAGCAAACAGAACATTTTCTTTAAAAAATCATTTACACTTCAAAGTAAGCCGTCCTGGTTTTATTACAGTTCCCCGGAAATGCATCACATGGATCGAACGCTCAGCCGTCAGCATTCTTAGCTGTACTTCTTGCCACCTGACAAATAGACCAATATTCACTTTCCTTTCCTTCTCAGCCCTGTTTTGGTCTCTGTTAACTTCTAAAGACAGTCTCTACTTAGGTGGGAGTTAATAGTTGCTAGTTAATAACCTCTTCTGTCTGTTTTTCTGTACAGAGCAGTTAGTGTACAGTGGGTCCATCAGAGGTGTCCAAACAGCTGCCTGCCTGTGGGTTGTAAAACCAAAACAATGAACTAATAGATGGTAAATTGCTCCGTGAAGCTAAGAGGAACTGAGTTGGATGGTAATACTGTTGCTCACAATGACAATCACAGTTCCATGTTTTTTTTTTTCGATATATACCATAATACAGTAATAAATAAAATGGTTTTCAGTCTGATTTTTATGATACTTAAAGATTATTGCTGTTCTTGGAATTAATCCTTTTTTTAAAAAAGTGAGAAACTTCTCCATTTTCTAATTTGGAAAATAAAGAGTGAAAAAAAAGTCCTGATGCAAAAAAAAAAGAAAAAAAAGAATTAAAGAAAGTGAGAGAAAACAGAAAACCCTACAGAGGGATTTTGAAAGTGACAGAACCACCATATGACCTTCAAACATCCTGCCTCCTAACCACAGCAATGCCTTTCACCTTTAACCAGCCAAAGGAAACAAACATAACCTTTCTCTGTGGAAAATGTCTGACGTGACAGCAGCATTTCATTGCTCATCATTTGTCACTCTTTTGTCGCGCTTTTGTCGCGCTAGTGATATTCAACTTTTTGTTGCCCACTCCGGCTTCGACGCCCCACCCACAGACTCTCACTATCAGGTTGATATCATTTTGGAGACCGTCTGTGGCTGTGACATGTGTGGTTCAAACCAGGCCAAACAAATCTCGAGTGTGACATGTCATCGTGCCCTAAGCGTTATTGTTCATCACTTTCGGTGCCGCTCACAGCACGTAATGGAATGTGCTGGTAAAACTGGCGTTTTTGAGAATGCGATTACGAGTAATAGGGGGGGTTTGAACTTTCTTTCTCTCTGACTGAAGAGACAGGCAGAGGCAGACAGACAGAGAAATAAAAGCTGAGGTTTCTTGCGGTCTGTTTGGTTTAGTGCTGCTGGGGCGCTGCCAGGCAAATGAGAGACCAGCAGATGGCTGGAATGTCGAAAATGCCAAAGATCAGAGGCAGCAGAGACACAATGAGATTAGAAGGGAAACAGAGAGCAACCGCCCTAAACTGAGCTGTAAACATCCCTCCGAGCTTTGAGGTGTGTTTGTGTGTGTTAGTGAGGAAGAGAGATTTTAGGAGATGTTGCGTGCAGAGTTATGTCGCGCTGTCGTTGTGTCGGCCTGATAGTCCACACATGTTGGAGGAGGTGCTTTTTATTGTATATAAAAGTATTATAGTATTTTTAGAGTATTTATAGGTATATAAGTAGTGTGTCAATATGTCAAAAGGGGTAGCGCTGTGAAGTTGTATTACAAATGTATTGCTCCAGAGGGAAAGAGCTCATAGATTGCCTCAAGTGATGTCACTTGGGTTAGCATTGGTTGTGGTCAAGGCAAAAACTATGGGGTGTGGACAGCAGCTATCATCAGAATCTCTGAATCGAAATTGTCGGCATTTGTCTTGCATTATGGGTAGTGCAGGCATCAGGTTTTCGCCATCAAGAGTCCAACGATACTAAATTTATCACTTGCCATTGTTTCTGATCTTGCTAAGTTTTCCATCTGACCGCAATCGCATAATTTTTACCCTCAAAGTCTTCATCTAGCTCAGGAGCCCTGCACAGCCTATAAATCCACTCCGAGTTTATTTTGGTGAATTGCTATAATTACACTCACGTACGTGCTGACAAATTACAGTAACATGCAGGTTGAATCTATAATCAAGAAGTAGCAACAAACTACATTCAAGCTAGTTTGTAAAACATTGCAAAGAGTTTATTTCTTTTCAATAAATTCTGTGCTTTCATAGATGCTATGTGCAAGGTAGGTTATACTTTAAATGCTTATGTCAGTGCAAACAAGAAAAAAGTCATCATTGTTTGGTCTCAGCAATTGAAAAATCACATTCTGTAGTCAAGAGTGTGTGTGCGAAGAGGAGTAATGCTGATTGTGATTGGAGAGGAATTCATGTTTGAATGGTGTAATGTCAACCATTCTCTTTGCTCACAAAAGGATAATTTTTCTTTGTTTGTTGAGGAGCACAGAAGAGGATAAAAGATAATGGAAGTTAGGTAGAATCAGGTGCATATCTGATTAAGGGTGGACGTGTGTGCTGTGTCAGCGAGCCTGTGTTTGTGCACGTGGCTGTGTCATCGAGATAGAAAGAGAGAAGGAGCGTAGCACTGGAGCTGCTGTGTGAGTGTGCACTGAAGTGACAAGCCTCTGCTTTCATTACTAAACTGACGGAGAGGCTTTTAGAGCCTCTGTTATTCCACCTTGTATAGCTTCAGCTGAACTACCTGCCGACAGAGCACGACAGACACATTCATGTCTTACATAACATACACAAGAAAGAGCGTCCAATCACCAGTTGTATATCATTTGTAGAGCAGTATGTTCAGTCACAAAGCATCATTGGTGGGATGTGGGATTCATGCAGCTTGAATAATAGCAAAAAGGACAGTGTTAGATAACACTGTACCCTTTTGACATAGCATCTTCTAAATAAAACAACCATTTTAAGCGGAAATATAGGTACATTTCTTTGCAAAGTTTCAGAACCATCCCATTAACTTGTCGACTACCCTTCTCAGCCAGCTTTTTATGCTGGAGTTGTTAGAGTTTTTAGTCTCACAGCCAGCCCTCAGAGAAAACTCTAGCTTCTCCATATGGCCAGTCGTTCCCTGATGGAGTTCAGGAAGAGATGGAAGATTGAAGAGAGTGCAAAAAGAACAAAAACAAAAGTGTAGCTCACTGGTTCAAGCAATGTGCCAGCACTGTGAGGATTAAATTCTCTGTACAGTGACTCAATCTTCAGCACAGAGAACTAACAGGACCAAGATAAATTCAGTGCCACTTTGAAGTAGCCACAGTAAAGATTTAAACATCCAACACATCCGCAATGTTTCCCAAGACAGTCATTGTGACGTTAGTTTCTGGATTCATCATCATTTATAATTTGTTGTGGCCATGACTTGGGGAGGCACCGCCTGCTATGGTGAATTAAATTGTCGAACAGCATGTAAATGTTATGCAAAATATGAACAGGGTGGATGTAACCAGAATCAGAAAATGACAACAGATGGTGCATTGTCAAAAGCAGCAGCTTACTTTTTGACTAACACAATTCTGGCACATTGGCAGACTGAACTGTCCCCAGAGCATTGTAGAAATAACAAAAAGGCCTTAATACAATTGTATGAAGGCATCTGATAGAAATGACTGCACGCTCTATTATATAATCACAGTTTAGAGGAAAAATGAGTCAATGTGAAGTGGATGTTGGCTAAGATAAGCGTGAGAGTGCCACAGCGTCTTTTAACTTCCCCCACCAAAAAACCTATTGTCACAGATTCCCAGAAATCTACAAATGTTATCCAACAGAGGATTTAGCAGTAATGTGTTCAAACACCAGATTTGAGATGTTGTAACCTTAAAATGAGTGAGTAACGAGCAACAGCTCTTACGTAGCAGGAGCAAATCCGCAGCTTTTGTAAGGGACTCAGTACAGTGGTATTTTACAATGGGAGTGAAGGGGGACATCATTATTTTATATTGTTCTAGATAGATACACACATATAAACCATTCATTGACATAGACGTACACGGTCTCTGTCCCTATCACCGCGCTGCAGTCATGGGATAATAGAAAAGGGAGCATGCTGGAGCACAGCCAGCTAAGTGATCAATCTAGCACAACTGCGGCTGTGTGTGTGTGTGTGTTAGAGAGAGAGTATATGTGTGTAAAGACATTTAATGTGGCAGGACCTTGCACTGAGAAGCACCACTATGTTTGCTGCACTGAACAGACTATAATGCAGGAAGACAGAGTGTTTTGCCGCACAGGGGAGATAAATCAATTGATCTAACATGTCCAAAACAGCCAAACACACAATAACTAATATTAAGAAAAAAAGTGAAAGTAATTACTAATCGGTGAAACTGAATCCCTGAGAGGGAACATGAACTGCGTGAATGCAAATGAGGGCTCTCAGAACACAGGCGACAAAAACCAGTGGCAGAGGATAATGTGGTGAAAACCATAAAGCAGTGAAATTCTCTGAAATTTCCAGACAGCACACAACAGCACAGCGCTGACTTCCTGTTCTCTTTTGTAGCCTTCAGTGCAGCAGCAGCAGCATCTCCAGCATCCTGTCGGTCGAATCTAAACTCACATTACCACTGGTTTAATGTGATTTCTCAAATCAGTGTTTAACCATGTGTGTTTACTGTATGTTGTTTTATTTATTCATTCATTTTGTTGTTTCCTTGTTGCTTGTTTCTGGGGCTACAGACACAAGCATATTGAAACCATATGGTAAACATGAGAGAAATACCTTGGAACAGAAGTAGGTCGTAACCCAACCAAGTGACAGTCAGTTGTTCCAGTATAGTATGTCATGAGTTAAATCATATATGTATAGATTGTGTGGTGTTAAAGGGAAAAAAGATACCAATCTTTGGCAATGTTAACATTTTTAAATGCAGACTGAAAAGCGTTCAGGGTTGCCTAAATACTTACAGAAATACAATGCCAGTTTATTTAACCAGACTAATTTAATATTAAAAGAATAAATCCTTGTTGTTTTCAGGAAAAATGTTTCTGCTGAAGTCATAAAATGCAATGAGTCCTTTAGAGGATTCATTCGACGTCTTTGAAAGGATGAAAGGATTTTGCAACCTTGGTTTTTGTGAGAACTGATGTGAGATCTGAAGATTTGCTGCCTCATAGCCATCGGTGAGAGGCAATATTTGAAGCTGTTAGCTGTTAACTTTAGTGAATCACTGTGTATTACTGACTTCATTATCCATTCTCAGCTGTCACCTGTAAGACACTCTGCCTGTTTGCCTATTGAATAGATATCTGTCCATTACTCTGTGTCCTTGTCTTTCTTCCTTCTTCCCTTATTTCCCTCCTTCCTCTCTAACATGAACGTGGCCCTCCGTCCCCCTGTCAGACTGGACACTCTGTCCTCACTTGATGAATTCATCTCTCTGAGGCTATCTGTGTCCTTCACACAGCAAAGCAAACAGAGAAAAACACTGCAGACTTTTTATTTACATTCAAGCCTACTTATAGTTCTGCCACAGTCACCTGAAAGCATACTGTACATAGTTCTGAGAGCACCTGTGAAGAAAATCCTCCCCGGAAATAAAGTGTATGCTATTTCATTTTTTTTGTTGCCTAAAACATCTGCTGCACTTAGTCTCTGCAAGCATTGAGAGAACCTCTGCAAATGTGCAGTATATCTCGCCTGTGTGTGAATCCCTTGCCTGCTGTGTATGTTACCAGAATAGAACAATGCATAACTAAAAGTAGGACGGTGACGCAGGATGTGAACAGATTAAAAAAACAAAGAGCAGAAGGCAAATTTTATTCACAAAAGTCTAAATTAAAAGGAAACAGAGTAACGCATCCGTGATTACATCACCGCGTGTCACAGCGACTCTGAAGATTAATCTGCAGGCGTAAACGCATCTGGATTTACCAAACTGCCAATTTACCATAAATAGCACAGCTGCCATTCCTAACTTCTGGCACATTCATGCTCCTAACGAAAAAAA
>JAOXYL010000071.1:12519004-12531204 GCA_028564955.1 Terapon puta
GTTTTCTGTGTGTTGCTGGCAGACAAGTTAATACACAGTTTTAGTCTATTGTAAGCTAAAGTAAAATGTTGTTAATAAATGTAAAGACAACCCCTCTCTTCTCCTCTAGGAACCATGTTGAGGAGGAAGTCGTTTCCTACCCGGACCTGTTTCACCGACAGCCCCCAGGTGTCATCATACGACATGCTAGCTGTTAGCTTCTTTAGCGTGAGCTCTGTTAGAGAAGTCAAAAAGTAATTTGACTTTTGTCTCCGCCGCTTGTCTCAGTGGCTGTTTTCTCCTCTCAGGACGTGTCCGGTTGTCTGAGGTCTGTCTCTAAAGTGGCTCTTTCGTTTCCTGCTCTGTGCTAATCGTTAGCCAAGAGCTAACAACAGTGACAAGCAGCCAAACTTGCATGCGTCTAACTGCTGCTGTCACTTCATCAGAATCAGCAGGCACCACTAACAGGTACGTGTGCTCTCATTTTTCTCCCACTGAGTGGGTCGGCAGGTAGTGATGTTAGTTTGTCGTCAACGATTGCTGTTTCAGTGTGTTTTGACCACATGTCAGTGTGTCAGGTGAGTGTCTGTATGAATGACCTGTCTCAATTTGACATCATCCGGAAAGAAATGCTGGTTGTCTTGTGATTTATGTGCCAGCTATACAAAAAAGCGCGGCTATGTTGTAATTTAAACGCGATCTGTGCTGGAAAAAATCACACTTGCGTGTTGCACAACATATACACACAGAAATAAAATAATAAAAAGAATAACCAGAGATAACGCATTTCAGTGTGTGAATCAAGTGCTAATAAGATATTTACTTGTTCCTACTGGTATTTAAATTTATGAGAAACCAGGGAATAACAATTTGGCATTTAAAAGGAAGGAAGAGAGAAGAAGAAGAGAGGAGAAATAGATCATAGTCTCAAGAAGTATGTTTGGAAATGCTGAATACTTACATGGAAATGCTGGGAAATGTTTGGGGAATATTATATTCTGCAGTTGAACTGCAGTAATTCATTAGCTATAAACCTTAGCCAACTATTTTAATGAATCACGTTGAGTCTTTTTTTTTTTTGAAAAATTGTCCAACTTCCCTGACATTGGCTTCTATATATAATATGACTATTTCCAGGTCTCTTTAGTCTGCTGTGAAAGTAAACCAAATATGTTGGGTTCCTAACAAAACAGGACATTTGAAATCTTCACCTTGGTCCACTGGGGAAACATTGATCAACTTTTTTTTTCCCTTTTCTGACAGTTTATGAATGAACTAACTGATCAACAGGTTAAACCATCATGGAAATAATCGTTTACCTGATTATAATGGCATTACTTAGACTTTCAATTGACTTGCTTATTTTCATAAAACTCCTCTATGCTTATGTGATTGAAATATGTTATTTCACCCCATAGAGCCAACAACTGAGCCAAGATAACTTAATATTACTGCCTCACAGAATTTCAGTCTGCACCAAATACATTAAAATGCATTTTTGTTCTGGGGCATTTATTAGTTTCATAATCTGGGAAAGTAGGAAAGCAGTAAAATTGATCCAGAAGTACTGTCTCTCTGAAATTTTATTCTACTCACATTTTTTTTCATTGTAATGTAGAGAAAATAAACACTCGCTTTGCTTGCAGCAAAAGAAGAAGTGAAAAAGAAAGTTCTCAAGTCAGTAAAAAAGGGTTTGGGTATCAATCTTCTTCAGTGTGCAGTGTGTTTAGCTTTTACAATTAGCCACCATCATTGAGTTGTTCAGTTCATTACCAACAGGTGTATCAAGGAAAGAGCATCAACTCCACAAAATCGCACTCAAATGAACAAATTGCTCACAGGTTATGCAGCTTTATGTCTCTATACAACACCAATCCACATACAAGCATTTAGAGAATGATAAAATCTGTTTGTCCCTCCCTCTTAGACATCATGGAGCTCCAGGCGGTGTTGATGGCGGCTGGTGGGGGTTCTCGTATGACTGATCTGACATACAACACCCCCAAACCCATGCTGCCCGTTGGCAACAAGCCCCTCATGTGGTACCCGCTGAACCTGCTGGAGAGGGTGGGCTTTGAAGGTGAGAGCTCGATTCTTTTCAAATGACTTCTACTATTACTGCAACTATCAGGACTGTGTGGGCAGACTTTGCTTTACTGACATCCTAGATGAATAGAGAACAGAGAATGAGAAAAGACATAATTTTAAAAATGCAGTCTGCTGTCTGCATGGTTTGATACTGTAACATTTCCTGGTTTACATTAATTGGATCTGATCGTACTGGCCGCATGTGAGCTGTTAGCCCTCATTCGTTCTGTGTGTCAGTGGCGGGGGGTGGAAAGTGTTACCGCAGTGCAGCGGCATTCTTGTTGGTTTCCACATAAAATGTAAAGAAGCAAAAATACAGCCAGTACCTCTAATGTAAGTTTATGCGGGCTACGTGGAAAACCTGAGACAAAAGTGTGAAAATTTCATTTTGGCATTAAGAGCACCTTTTTAAGAGAAATGGTCACCTCTTATTCAAACACCAGGGCTTTAGCTGTTTTTCATACTAACTGTAAGTGCTGTATAGGTGAAATGACCAGTTTAAAAGCCAAAGTTAGAGAGCAAATATTCGTGAGATAACTAAAGGAAAATTTTATCATTTCCCCTTTTTAACAAGAACAGGATGGCAGAGAAGATTATACAAACGACAGTATTTTGACTGCTGTGAAAATACACCAGTCAAAAAACGATTCATAACAGTTGTGATTGGACAAAAGATTAAAAATTTAATTTGACATTCATTGTAGCTGTTAAAGTCAGAGAGTGACCAGTGAACTACAAACTGCAGTTCCAACAATAATAACTAACCGATCGTGATGAATGATAAAATGCAGAAATTTAAGGTCATGTTGCCTGTGAATATTTGAAACACAACCAGTTGTTGGCCAGCTGTCAATGTCACACTGAAAGAGAGACCAAAAAAAGTAAACTCCAACTGAAGGTGAACAGTTATTTGAAGCATGTTACATTTGAATAACAAGTAGTGTTAGTTTCTTGTGAACTAGAAAACAGGCAAATACACTTAAACACACACCTCCATCAAAACTGGGTCGCTGGTTTCACTGGATACAATGTACTGAGTTTACAAACAAGCCACTTTTTCTCGACGTGCTTTCACCAGCTTGTCATCACGTCATCCGCCATTGTCAGGTGTGCATTTCCTGTCTAGATTTACAGTCCAGGTTGTTGCAGTCTCAAGCTGCAGCTTGCAGTCGGTCCAGAAACTTCAGGCTTATAAAGGGATTTGTTGCAGTATGCTGTTCTTGCCAGTAAACAGGGCTGTTTGTTATAAAAGCCTGTAGGTCCTCACTAGCTTAAATAAAACTAGCTTTCTATACATAATCACCCTGTGTGGCCATCAGTTTATTGTGTGCAGCCAGCTAGCCAAAGCCCCGCAATTTGGTTTTACTAGGCTGACACAGCTAGAGTGAACAAATGCCCGGTAGAAAACATTTTATGCAGACAAGGCTAATTAAAGCAGACGGACTCTACAATGTTCTGGATTCATAAAGTGGTCTAGTAATGTTATTACCAACTTTATAAAAAGCGGAGCAGTGGTCTTAACCTGATTTAAGGTTTAAGACGTGTCAGGGTCAAATAGTCAAATAGACCTATCGCCACCTTTGGTATTGTTCTCTGCTGAAAGTGAGAGAGACCATTACTTCAACAGTTCTGTCATCGTATGAAAATACAGGTCAAGGAACTTTCTAAGAAATGTCATATTATTAAAAAATACATGTTTTTATTTGGAAGAAAATATACATAGATAGGTCTACAAGGATTTAGTGTGCTTCATAGTGTTTTTTCTTGCCTTTTTTGTTCACATTTTTTTGGGGGGGGGCAGTAGCTTTAGAAAATCCAATAGATAATTTATTAGCAAGATTAGTTTATATTAACTCAAAAGAAATGACAAAGAAGCATCATAAATCACTGCGGCCCTGAGTTATCTTGACATTTTGTATGATGTCTAACACTTCCTCTCTGTGAACTGTGTCGTCAGAGGTGATAGTGATCACCACTAAAGAGGTCCAGAAGATGATGAGCACAGACCCTAAAATGAAGTTGGACGTGAAGATGAAACTGGACGTGGAGTGTATCCAGGAGGATGGAGACATGGGCACCGCAGATGCTCTCAGGCACATCCAGCGGAAGATCAAGGTGTGTGTGTTTTTGTGCTTCTAGACTTTGTGGGAAATTGATGATTAACGGCTTTGGGCCTTAGCCAAGGTCGTGCCAGTAAAACTGAGTTCTCTCCAACACGATTTCAACAGGCTTTGGGGGTTTATTTTTCTCACAGCTGTAACTTCAGTCATACTCAACAGATTGAGCAAATTAAAAGAGGCGTCTGAACTAGTGTAACCCCTACACAGAAAAACAGTCTGTTGTTTGATTAGGTTTTGTATATATTAGAGAAAAGGAGTTAAGTCTCATATTGGCCCACTGACATGAAATACCATATTGCTCCCATTTCAATGAAGTCAAGTTGATAAGCATAAAATAAAGCAAATTACAAAGCAAATCATCTGTGTTGATGAGTAAACCAGATTAGGCAAGAATAAATCATTGCAGATGTGCAAGTATGTAGACCAAAAATAGTCTCAGATGTTTTTTATTTATTGGTCAGATACTATTAGATTACCAAAACAAAAGCAGAAGACCTCAATTCAAATTCAGTTCATTTACATGTACGCAGCTCAATTACTTTGAATAATTGTGGTAATGATAGATTTTCACTGATTTGGAGTAGCCCTGCTGCCCCAGTATCCTGAGTTTAAATTTATTGTTTTATTTAACTTGATGTCTAGAATAATGCATTTCAGGCCACAAGCTGAATCATATAAAAATAGAAAAGGGAAAATGGAGTAACTGCATTTGCGCTGGTTTGTTTGTTTTTTTTTCACTTTGCAACCACAAAGCAGGCTTCAGCAGGTCCCCACAAAAAATAAAAATGAATAAAAAGATAAACTTCACTTTTCTCCCACTCGTCTGCACCCATTGTTGAATGAGTCGATTTTTTCCCCCCAGTTCCCTCTGACCTTTATGTTTGTGTGCACTGAACTAATCAGCAGTAACCAGACTGTTGCGAATTACCAAAGAGCGTTGGTTCCCCGAAAGTGCTCCAGTGCAGACAATTAATTGTTGTCGACTCATTACCATCATTACTGTGATTTAGATGATGTGGTGAAGTTGTTTGTAATGAAAGCTGCAACAACGGAGTCTTGCTTTCCTCTGTGGTTAGAAGGGGAGAGCCCGGCAATATGTCACACACTCACCAGCACCAATAGCCAGCGCTCTGTAAGCCAACGTTTTGTAATGAGAGTGACTGTATTTCTTGTGTAATGTCAACCCCCGGCAGAAATGTAGAGGGGTTAGAGGTAGAGTAGAAAAACGACAGAGATTGAGGGGTGGGTTTAGGTGGGCGTTGTGTGTACCGCTGGGCGACCACTGATCCGTACCTTTTCCTCCCCCGAATGGTCCGGGCTGCTTGAAGTGCCTCATTTCACCTTTTTAAAATACACACAAACATGCACAGACACACACATTTACACATGCAGACATGGTATCCATGCCCCCCCTTCCCAACCCCAATTTCCAGACCCCCTCCGTATCCTGCCCACTGATCCCTCCGTCCCTCCCTTCATCCAATTCTCTCTAAACAGATGAGGTCATGCTTGAGGCTCAAACTCCCCATGCTGCCAGTTTACCCGGTGCACCATTTATTCTCATCCTGTAGTCATTCACATCTGTGCAACATTTGTGTTTAGGTATGTTAGGGTACATGTCATCCCTCCGTGCATGCTTCTGACTGACCTCCTATGACCATAAAGACACATTTGTGTGAGGGTTTATGGAGTTTAGAGTCACTGGTGTATTTTTTAACCAGTCGCCTTTGCTTAGTATTTTATTATGAATGTTTGCATTGGGTTGTCCTGTATTCTTGGCTCTAGTAATAGTAATGGTAGTTGGTAATGGTAGTGTTTAATAGTAGTTAATGCCCCCTGTTTGGGTTTTCCACAATCTGTAGGTATGGGGGGTGAAGGGTATTGATTTACTAAAGCTGTTATCCTCTGTGATTTTGAATTGTTGTATAAATACAAAAAAGTGTTGCTATGAAGGAAAAATTCATTCAACCTGCTGAAGAAGCCAAGCTTCCGGATGCTTTTCCTATTTAACAACCTCCTGGGGAATGAGCTTGAAATGAGTCATTCAGTATGTAAGCTTTTAGGGGTATTTTCAAACTGTTACTAGGTGCAAACTAATGTGCACTATAACAGCAATATACTATACTGTACTGCAGTATGAAACATCACTGACAGGAGAGGTAAATAATGCTGATCACCGTCTGACTGGAAAGCTGACAAAGAAAACGGCACAGGATTGTGTGTGGGCCAAACATGTGGTGTTTTTCTTTAAAATTTGAATAAGTTAGAGATATATTCATGTTTTTAATTTAGATGAATGTCTGTTAAGTTGCTGTCTATCGCCTGAGTATGCCACACGATGGTGACTTCCCCAGAAAAACCCCACATGTGGCACAATTGGGCTTTAAGCAAGACTATTGACATAATAGATTGGCTCTTCAGCTCACCTGTGTGTCAAGTGGTCGTCTTGATTTCTCCGGTCTCTCCTATCATTGCAAGTGAACGCTTACAAAGGCCAAACAAAGAAAGAAAAGATCTGTGACTGCCAACAGGGAAACGAGAAACGTGAAACTTGAAACGAGATCCAAAAACACACCCACATTTCCTGATCATTGCCAAAAGATGTCAAAATAACATTATCTGAGGTTGTAACTTTAAGGTTGCTGCCTTCATTTGAAACATTTTATTCGTAGTTTTCTGCAGTAACCCAACATTTCTATGGATTCCCACTTTCAACAGTCACATCAAATGCACATCTGAAGACATAAGTGTCCTGCCGCTGCAGCTCATTACCTTCTTCACAACCGAATCAGTCGGCTTTGGCTTTGAAAACAGATTTATCAGAAACTTAAAACTGCGAATTTGTTGTGACAAGTGAGTTTAATGTTTTTTCCTCTGGCATTTGAATGGGTCCGTACAGATTCTTATTATTCTCTTTGCTAAAGAGATTTTCAATAGCCGCACAGTATAACCACACACACATATACGCATGCACTTAAACAGGACTAGCTCCGGCATGCTCCCATTGAGAATAGTCGGGTTCCTAATCCTTCGAGCAGCCAGCTAGATTAGAGGCATTGAGTTACACACACTCACCCACTGGAGGGTGATGAGTGAAGAACTGTAACCGTGGCTTGCCAAATCCCAGCGCAGAAATCACTCAATCTGTCAAACTGATGCATGAGTACAGTATAGACGCGCACACTCACTCATCTCTTTACACAAACACCCTCCCATGAGGGGATTTGGTGCAGCCTATAAAACAAAATACTTACAGGAATCAGTGTACACTCTGGGTGAGCAGACTAGGTCATTCCTCCTAATCTTTGAATAGAGAGATTACAAGCAGCATATTTTATTTTGTTCACTCTTCAAACAGCAAAGTTACACAAAAGTGGAGGGATATGCCTTATTATTACTCAGGTCTTTCACAACAAGCCAAACTAGTGAAAGGAGTACTTAACATGCACTTTTTGCTTTGTATGCGCAAAGCCTCTTTGACATTTTTATTATCATTTGGGCTTAATCACCTAGCAGAATGAGTGTATGCAGACTAAAAGAGCGACGTATACACTGGAGTCGCTGATTCAAAGGTTCGCCTTTGGTCCACATGTGTTAGTCAGCTCGTAAGACTCCAGACAAAAGGTGAAGAGAGGGAGATGGAGCTGAGGCTTTTCATTTGAGAGGGACACAGCAAACACACTTAGATGACATCTCTTTTTATTTCTTTTCATCTTTTAACCATGTAGCTCTCCACCACCAATCCTATCCGCCTTTTTTTCTCCCTCCCCCTTCAGACATAGTTTCACGTTTTGGGTGCAGTTCATGTTAAAAGTGGTCCGCATTACTTTTAGATCAATGAAAAATGTTTGGCGGTAGTTCCTCTCTGTCTCTTGGACAAATTGGTCAGAGCCTCTGTATTCATCAGAGTAATATCTCATTTTCTGCCACGTGGAGAGGAGGAATTATTAAAAGCAGGTTATCATAATTACAGAGAATTAGAGAATTTCTAATACTCCCTTAGACTATACACAAAACTTTATTTGTGTATTTCTGTTTTGTACAGTTTTGCTCTTATTCCACCATTTTATATTAAAGGGAAAGGTTAGATGTGACATTACTCACCAGTATAGACCAGCCAACCAAAAGGACCAAAAGCACTGAATTAAAAGCTGCAGATGTGGGTGTTGATTCACAGTGGGATTAACTAGGCTTTTTTTTTTGTTACCGCCAGAAACATATACTTTATTAACCTTTAATTTGAAAAATGTTTTGATTTATGATGAAACTACTTAGGTGACAGATGGTTTATGCACATTGAAAAAGGAGACACAACAAGTAGATAAACATAATAAGACACAATCGCAGTACAGACAAAATTTCCACGTATTGTTAAAGTGGGTCAAGACTGTGTAAGCAGTAGTTTTGGATTGATGTCAGCCACCACGGCGACGTGTGTGTATATGTGTGTGCGTGTCCGTGTGTGTGTGTGTGTGTGTCTCTCTCTCTCTGTTTGTGAGCATCAGTGTGTGTGGTCCTGACCTGTCCAGAGATCCTGGCTGTTGAAAGGCCAAAGTGTCTCTGTCTCTCCAGCTGACTCCACTCCGCTGTCGCCTGGGTGTGTGTGTCTGTGTGTGGGGATCACGTGGCTACATTTTTTGTCCATTTATGTGTGTGTGTGTGTGTGTGTACGAGCGCACGCTTGCATACTTGTGTGCTCTGCTTCTGAACATGTGAGCGAGCTGGCCTGTGTGTGATAGAGGAGAGAGGAGAGTTGAAAGGTCTCCGAGGCTCAGTGTCAGTAGATCCCCCGCAGACACCTACAGCTTTGCCGCCGCAGCTTCCTGTCGCCAGGTCCAGGCCGGGTTATGCTGGGAGTTACTTCTAGGTCAGCTACATGACCCTTAACCCCACTGATACCAGGCCTCTACACACATACACACACACACACACTACACAGCTCTTCAACATTCACCCATAGTGCTTGCTAGAGAATATTTTTTTTAATCATCTGTGGTTTTCTCACCCTTTAATCCTCGTTTTTAAAAGTGTTTCAAGTCAACTTTGATTTACTTATATTATAGTTTGCTGAATATTTTGAAACTAGGTTGAACAATTTAACTCCTCTTTGTCCTTTAGTTTCAGTGTTAACAATAAAAAAAGGTGAAGGACAGAATAACGATGTATAGTGCTGCAGCAAAATATGTTTTGTTCAGTTTCAATGACAGGCAGAAAAGGACTCTGATATCACCTCTTTTTTTTCAGTTCTATATCCCTCAATCCATCTTTGTTTATTTTTTTTTTTTTTTAACACTTCCAAAGTACCTTTATTTTTTTCTTTTATCATTTTAAATAGCAGTTGTTGGTTTTTTGCTTTCTTTTTACCCTTCCCTTTCTCCCTTCCCTCCGTCACAGACAGAGCAAAGATGTCTCTGTCATTAAGGCGGCTGGTGCTAATGGCGGGATTAGTTCTCATGCTGACAGCCTTCATCACTGGACAGACAGATAGATACCACACACAGGCACACAAATGTGGGCGCACCCACATGCAAACACACACATCCAGGCGTGTAAGTTCGGTGGAGGCCAGTTAAAATGACTGATGTAAGTTTTGTGCTCCCTGTCGTTGGCGGCGGAGTAAGCAATATGTCTGTGGAATTCACAAGCTGTGTACTGATATACAGTTTTAAACCTACATTGGTTTACATTTTATTACATTTTTGGAATGCTGAAAGTAGTCTGAGTTTTAGTTTACGATGAAAATAGTCTCTGGGGGGGTGAAATGCTGCAAGAAATCTCTCTCTTTTGAAGTGATGGAGGGATTTCAATTTTGGAAAACAAGCACCGAGCTCTGTGTTTTCTTTGTGTCATTGTAATAGTGAAGTGCTGTTTTTGGATCAGATCATAGGAAGGCGCTCAAAGCCAGCCACAGCTTGATGCTCCAGGTAAAAGAGTAAAATAGTTATTTATGTGACATTGTGTTGGTTTGTGCCAGGGGACTGATAGAATGATGAGCCTGGCTTGGGTACAAACACATTTGGATAGTTACAATGCTAGAAGTGGTCTTGATTTATTTTACCCACTTATTTCTTCAGCGATATGATCCCTCACACAAGCTTTAAAGCAAACACATCAGATAAGTGTCCAGCACTTAAATGGTCCTTAAAGCGATAAATGGAAAATAACAAGTGCGCAAGCAAAGAAAGAAAGAACGTTTAAAAAAAATATTCAGCCAACACAGGTTTGCTGTTTCCTCTCAAAAAGTGTTGTAACATTTATCGACCCTGTAGATGAACTGAATAAGCAATATCCCTTCACTACGTAAGGTTCAGTAGTGTCACAACTTTTCATTTTCTCTTGTTTGATATTATTGAAGTGATGTTACTGCACACGATATTTACGCAAGAAAGCCTGATGGGGCAACTCATATTCAAACCTTTCATAATAAAACACACTTTCAAACAGCGGAATCAGATCAGCTGAGGCAAAACAGACACATTGTTAAACAAAAACGATGAAACAAGGCACGATTTATTACACTGTCATTAGAGGCCTTACACAGGCCTTACAAGTGTGCGTGTGTGTGTGTGGGTTTGGCTTCTATACAAATAATACTAAACTTGGAAGAGCTTGCTGTCGTCCAAGAACAGTTATTCCTTCATTCTCTCTTCTCTCCCTCTTGTGTGTCCATGAGTCTGTCTCAAGATTCGGCTCAGTGAGCCAGTTTCTGTTGTGAATATTGAAAATAACACAGTCCAAGCTCCCCCTGAGGTGTTTATGTGGAGCATTGTCGCCACATATATTTATGTGTAGTCTACATGCATGCCGAGATGACTGTCGTGAGTGAGCAAACCTCACTTTATAAACATAGCTTGCCCTTCAAACTATATTTCATGTATTTTTGTGTTTTTGTGGGCTTTAGTATATGTGTGTGTGTGTATGTGCACGGGGGTGACACTGGAGATGTCTTCAAAATCACAACAGGTGGAAAGATTTTGATCCAAAATAGAGAACAAGCCAGAAACCTCTCTCTGAAAGTCTGAAAACTCTTAACTTGGTGGAAGAATCGTAGACCAACATTTCCTATTCAGTAGGTTTCGGTAATGTTGTCATCTCCTATGACAAACAGTGAAATAAATAGACTGGTGTGTCCATCAGTCTCACTTTACTCTCCCTTTTTCTTTCCAGACGGACATCCTGGTAGTGAGTTGTGACCTGATAACGGATGTTGCGCTTCACGAGGTCGTCGACCTGTTCAGAGCCCACAATGCCACGCTGGCCATGCTAATGAGCAAAGCCCACGAATTCACAGAGACAGTCCCCGGCCAGAAGGGCAAGAAAAAGACAGGTAACATGAAACATTTCCTCATTGGAGATGAGACTTTTGGATTACTAGAGATATTACATGTATGACATCATTTTGATATGTAGATATACGATTGGTCGTTCTATCTGTACTTTTCATGTATCTGTTTCAGTCAAGTGAAGTGAAGTGTAATAATAATGCTTGTTATTGTTGTACTTCCCAAATGAATTTCTCCTCATGAATTTGAACAAAGCAAATCGTTGTAGAAGATTGATAATTATGTCACTTAGATAGCTTCTGTTATTTTGTGTTAACAAAAATGTTTATTTTTCCCTCAGCTGAGCAGAGAGACTTTGTGGGAGTGGATCAGTCAGGGAAGAGGCTGCTGTTCATGGCCAATGAGGCCGATCTGGAAGACGGGCTATTAATCAGGAAGTCGATCATGAGGAAGTAAGTAAATTAAAATGCCTGATGGGTGGGTTCATCCACATTACAAAAACACACTGTGTCTTAGGCTCTTAATATTTCCACCACTAATATCACACACATCACAAGATATCGTCCCTGAGCAATGAATGGAATTTTGTTTGTGGTTTGTTTGTGGTGCTCTCAGCTTAAAAAAAAATCCCATTTAGGAAACAGCAGCATGTCGATCCAGAGACTATATTCTTTAGACCCTTTAGCAATGAATGCAAATTCATTTGATTTCTCTAGTACAATGAAACTTG
>JAOXYL010000071.1:12566613-12580435 GCA_028564955.1 Terapon puta
CACAACTTTTGTAAAAAAAAAAATCCTCCTTATTGAAATACAGGAGGAACACAAGATCCAAAATAAGCTCATGCACAGAGTATTTCACATCTGTGTGTCCTGCATGATACTATGAATGAGAATATACCGTGTGTTGTGTTCTGCAGGCTCATTGTTGTTCGCTCAAGTCTGTTCACGTTTTAGTAAGTCACAGTTTACCTGAGAAGCTCAAACACATCTGGCACCACAGCGTCATACAGCTCTACCTCTCCCTCTTCTTTAATCCTCGCTATCTGTTGCGTTTCGGCTCTTTGTCGACCCACATGTCGTGTGTTGGCGTTTTGATGCTGCTCTCATTTCCCAACTGATTCTGCATGTCTTAGGTTTAGGTTATCTGTACATTTTCAAGGGTAGAGGCAGCTTTATTTGGTTTTTCACACTGGCCAAATTCCTTTTAAACCCCCAGGCTTTCAGTGCCGGGGCTGATCCCCGCAGCAGATGGACTGTGTGAATGGTTAGCCATCTTTGAGGGCTCTGACCCCTCCCCCCCTCGGCTCCCTGTGTGGTCCCTAACTATTCTTGGATTCCATTCAACAAGAGGCAAGCAGGCAGGCAGGCAAGCAGGCACCACCTCCCTGAAACCCCCTTCCCCACCCTCCCTCCCTCCCTCCTCCTCCTCTCCTCCTCACAAGAAGAAAAAATATAAGTGAATGCAGCTGAAGTTTACCCACCTGTTTTGCACACTCTAAAAGCGCTACAGCAGTTGGTGAATATAAACAGACTCTATGGGGTTTTTTAAGCCCACCGTGTCACCAGAGGATGGGGGACAGGCGGCTCCCACAGGAGCTGCGCCGGAGGTGTTGGAGGAATCACACACTGCTGGTGTCAGGGGAAGCACTAGGAGGCTGAACGCTTTGCATGCACAGGAGTTGAAATAAATTTCTGTTTCAGGCGCAATAAAGAAAAAAGCAAACAAACAATAACAACCCCTCAAAAAAATCTGTCAATTGTTGGCTGGGCTAGCAAAAGTCTGAATTTGCTACAAATGCAGGAAACGAGAGTTTGAATTGTCACAGTCTCTTTTTTCTTTGGTTTCATTCTGGTTAGTGTAAAGCTTCGGGATTACCTCTTGAGCTAATTGGCGGATCCATTTCTTAAAGGAGATGTTTAGATGTTTGTGTGCCAGTTGTTTTGCTGTGGGATTGAGAGAGCTGAACAGGAGGGGTAGTGGTGGTGGTGGTGGTGGTGTGTGTGTGTGTGTGTGTGTGTGTGTGTGTGTGTTTTGGGGGGGGGGGGGAAAAGGAATGCTGTGCCTTTAAGAGGCCGTGGCCATGTTTCTAAAGTTTCTGCCTGCCTTGTTTCCACCAATAGCCCATTGACAAAGCTGCTAGGGCCTCAATGGAGAGTAAAGTGGTTCGGTAACAAGGAGAGGTTAGTTCTCCGTCTGTCTCTCTCCCTCACACACACACACACACACACACACAAACACAGAAGAGAGCACACACAAACTGTTGCACAGAAACCAGGAGAGGGAGGGATGATGTGCTCTCTAATAAGACAGCTGATTTCATATTAAGCTCAAAATAATATTTCTAGGTTGTTAAATTGGGTTAGACTGTTATTCGTGCCTATACCTTAACTCATAGCGTGTTTAATTTCTGATGCCTACCAGCAAGCCATTTCTTTCATGTTTGACAAGTATCTTTTAAAACAGCTCCCCCAGATTGCTACATAAACAAAGATTTCCCACTTGTATCCGACTGTGTTCAGAACAAACTAGCTGTGAATTGACACCGTATGTGTTAACACTGCCAACACAGTGTAAGCTGTACGTGGGTGTGAATGTGTGAGGGGCATATGCTTCCCATCATATATTCATACTAGAGGCTGCCCCCACGCCACCCACGCATAGACAAACACATACACTTGTCATCTTTGCCACCTTCGGTGTGTGCAGCTTGCAGGGCCGTCTGTCTGCCCGGCTGAATTTCCTGACTGCGTGCCCGTCTGTCTGCTTGTGCTTTGTGTATGTCTGTTTATGTTTCTACCTGTCTGTCTGCCGGCTCTGTGAAGTCAGGCCACCAGGGCTTTTTTAATTGCTTCCTCCCTCCTTCAGGACCAAAACACTGTGAAGCAGAGCACAGCAGTGGAGTCTGTCTAGGGAGAGCAGACAGAGAAAGACAGAATGGGGGAGTGTTGGGGGGGGGTCAGCAAAGTGCAAAGTTGGTTTCTATGCTGCACCATACCTGCAAACATACTTCCCCTCTAAACTGGCATGACAGACTTCACTCGAATGGCCTTTGTTTGCCTCGAGGATTCCTGTGCATTAGCAAGGAGGACATGCAAGAAAGTAAGAGGGTTAATCATGCCTTCAGTCCTCACACCTGTGTGGATGAGAATAAAAGCCATAGTATCAGGGTGTTTAGTCTGACAAGGGGATTAAAGACTATTTCTGGCTTACTGCTCAGTCACTGAGAGAATGTGAGGCCGACACCCCTCAAAACAACTCAAGAATACTTTAAATTACTAGTGCAGGTTCTAAAGTCTCTGGAGGGCTTACATTATAAAGACAAGACAATTACTTATTGCAGAATTTAAATTGCTGCGATTGCACTGGAAATGACGTTCGCATATGGTGAACACGCATGAGGCCGTCCTACACGTTTTATGCTCGCCCACCTCTGAGAGTGTGAAAGTGGGTGCGAGCTGGGCAACGCGGGACCAAGTCTGTATTGTCTATGAGCAGAAAAGGGAGGCATCGTAAAAAGAGGTGCAGGAAGAAGAGAGGGATGAGAGGAGTGCTCTGGGGGGTTGGGGCAGGAACAGCGCGGAAGGTTTATGGCTTGCTGACACTTTTTTTTGGGGCCTGTGTTTTCGCCTGTCTCACTTGAGCAAACATCAAGTGTGAGGCTGTCTTTCTCTCACCTTAAACGACTGCGTGCAGTTGCTTGCTAAAACTTCTTTTTTTTAGATAAGATTTTTTTAGATTAGATAATTTGTTTTAAGTGTTGGTATCATATGGTAAGACTTTTCAGCTCAGACTATGCACCTTCTCTACAAAGGCCCACTTGAAAAGCTTGTTTGGGAAAGAGAGGGGAGAAATGGCCTCCATGTAAAAGTGGTGGTGTTTACTCTTACATTAACTAAACTCATCCTTCTTGGCAGAGTTTGGGTGAGGCATGACAGACATGTACACAGACTCAAGCTGTCCAAATATGAGTGCAGTGAGACAGGGCCTATCCGGATAGCAGGCGCACCACATGTCCCATAAAGAGGCCATGTAGAAAGAGGATAGGAAAGGGGGAGGTAAAGCGCATGCACAATCCACATAGCATGAATGCATAGAGACTCCGGTGCTAGCTTAGCCAGCGAGGATCAAAATCAGACTGGGCCTTTTGCGTGCACATACAGACTGAGGAAACAGATTGATTAAAAGAAGGAGAAAGGGAGAACACACGTCCGAGTTTGCGCAAATGAGCGAATGCACACGTGGGCATTTCGGCGTTTGGAGCAGTTTCTCTAAACAAACCTCAGAGCGGCACAGCAGGTAAATGCTATAATTCATCGGAGCACACACAGCGCCCCAGTTCAGACAGAGAAAGAGAGCTCTATGAGGCATTATTGGAGGTGAATAGTGCGCGGTGGTGCCCCAGCTAGATAAATAAACTCCCAGCGCTCAGGGCCCAGGACCTCACTGGTAGAGAGAACAAACAAGACCAGAGTCAACCTGGGTCACTTCTAAATGTTTATTTCACCCCCCTTCCCGCCATCCTTCAATCCAAGTCTCCCTCATTCCGTCCCCTTTTTTTTCAGCACCCCCTCTCCCCCCCAACACACACACACATACACACTCTTTAACAGTCAGACCAAGACCACCCCCCAATAAATAAACACAGATTGAGCAGCCAGAGATACATGTGCATATGACAGACACATGGCTTCCAAGACACAGGAAACACACAGGCCGCTCCCTACCTGTATTTTTCACGTTGCAAGCTAAAAGCAAAAGTGGTCAGTGTGGATATCAAAGTTACAGCTGCATTTATGGTGATAACATCAAACTGTTATTTTGGTGCCAAAGC
Source organism: Terapon puta (assembly GCA_028564955.1). Classification (NCBI taxonomy): domain Eukaryota; kingdom Metazoa; phylum Chordata; class Actinopteri; order Centrarchiformes; family Terapontidae; genus Terapon; species Terapon puta. The sequence goes on from JAOXYL010000071.1 coordinate 12,570,675, forward strand.
CTTTATAGAAAGGGCCCTGGACTGACAGTCTCTGCAACACTGAATGCAATATACAGAGAAAGGCTGCAATACCACTGAAAACAGGATAATGAAAACTCTATCAATATAGTGTGGCACCCTTTCTTTCCCAGCTGAAGGCCAACCTTTGTCTTTGGTCTGCACGAAAATAAAGCGGCACCAGTCACCTTAGAGTTTGCACCATTTGCCTCTGTCTTTACACCATGAAAGTATAAAAAGTAAAGGGAGAGGGAGAAGGAGGGAGACTGAACATTTTCTTGGTACTTGGGAGGGAAAAAAGAAATGGTTCTTGGGCTCAATAAATTCATTTCTCGTCTGAATGAGACCAGCAATGTGGAAAAATTTTGCCTTTCAGGCAGGGATGAATGTATGTTTCAACCACACATTAAGCAGTATTAGCGGTCAGTGGAGTGTCTAATGTGACTATTTTTCACAGTGGCCAACTCTGCCCATGATTAGCATAATTAGCAGAGGCAAGCCTATACATATGGAAATAGAAAGTGCCTAAATGCCAACCCTGGTGGAAATTTATGTGTGGTGGCTAACACCACTGGCACATCTGAATAGAATGTAAGTGAAACTGATTTTTCATGTTGTTTTGGCTGTTTTATACTGTTTTAAGGTGCGATCTCAGAGAGGCTGATTCTTTTTCTGCATGATAGTGGGGGCTACGCTGAAACTGGACAATTTTGTCTCCTCATATAATTAGGATTTTCTCATCCTAAAATAATACAACAGTCTTGGACAATCAATGAACAGACAGACAGACACACACACAAACACACACACTGTATTTCTATAGGTAAGATACCAAAGTGCCAGCTTCTCTGTCCTGCCCCCAGCCTCACCCTCCCACAGCCAACTCTGGCATTGTTTTACAGGCTGGGAAAGTTTTGGTCCATTTGCTTTTGTTGTGAAAAAAACCCTTCCCTCTTTATTTTATTCCGCTGTTTGTTGGGAAACATCTGAAAGAAATTGAAGGGTTGAATGACAAAAGGGTCTGCATTCAGTCTGGAGCTGCTGTACTGAAGGATTGTATGGAGGAGCGGCCCATCTGCTGGGGGCAGCCCGCTTTAGGCGGTGCCCTGGCTAGGGAATGCCATAGGGCAGGGCCGGATTGAGGACCCAAAGTGGGGCACAGTCCTGATTCTGGTGGGTCCATGTGTGACAAAAGGACCAAGTGGTTTTTTGTGATGCTGGGTGCCAGGCCAAGAGAATGAATTTCTCATTTGGCTCCTTTGCTGAAAATCAAAAGAAATAAAAGACCTTTATCAGAGGATGATGTGAAAAAGAAAAAAAAACTGTTGAGAGGAAAAAGTAAATGATGGATAGAAGATGGCAGCCAAGGGATGGCTCTTTGTTTTTTCATTGCTGCTTCCCTTTGGTGGTCATAGCTCTTTTCCCTTTAAATCTATCTTTTATCAAAGGAGGTCCGGTGTCGAGATAAGCGGCTCATTTCTTCTCATGTTGTCACGATGTATAAATCAGAAAAAGGTGACTCCTAATGTGTTACGTAGCAAGTAAGCATAAATGTCACTTTCAGCCCTCTTCGTCTTGGGTCTTCCTCCATAGCAGCGTGGGGCCTTTCAGAGGCCCCCTAATCCAGCTAATCTACCACACTGAACTTTGAAGGTGGCCTGGTCTGACCTAGCATGGCCTGGAACTGGGACTAGGTCTGTAAGCCACGTAGACAGAATAGAACTGAATAGAGTACACTTTGAAACGGTGCACTTTAAAGGTGGTGTTGCTTCCATCCAAGAAGACAGATGTAAAAAGCTGCACACATTTCCGTCAGGAAAGTTAGGGGATTCGTGGTGTTCGACTTTTGGGGATGGAGGGGTCAGGTGGAGAGGAAATGACTGAGGTTGGTGGAGACAGGGTCCAGTGTTTACACCGGCGTACACGCTCACACGCACACACACACACACACCGCAGCACATGTACGGGCACACTCATACAAACATTATATTTGTACACCCTCAGCCATGAAGCCGTGTCAGGGCTTGTTATGACATTTTTCATTCGCTTTTCACTTTCCCAATGTCGTAGCTGTTGTGAAAGCTTTTAGTGGTGAAGCGAGTAAATGAATTCATATGTTGCACCCAGCAGCGTCGAGTTGTTTGCTAAAATTTGTAAGATGGTGGTCGGCTTTCTCAAAAACATCCAATGAAAGAACTGTGGATGTGATTTAGAAGGAGATGCGATAATTTCTGATCATTTCTGATCATTTCTTTTTTCTTGTCTTTTTTCCCCCATTTTTGATCATGTTGCCAAACACGGACTAATAATTCATGTTACAAAATTGCTCATGTAATAAAATTACCAGCCGCTGGGGTGTTGAAACCCCGACTTCCACACTCAAAGGCGCTTTCTTCCCAGGGTGGGAAAATTTCCGGGAACTGTCTCTTTAAGGCTGTGTGGAGCGCAGCCTGAGTGCAGGGAAAGGGTAGGGGGGATTGAAAAAAGAGGGAGAGGGAGAGGGAGAAAGAAGCAGAAAGGGGAGAGAGAGGGAGGAAAAAGAGAAAAGAAACCACGAGATAGAGAGAGAGAGATAAGAAAAGAAAAGGACAGGGTACCCTTTGGAGCGAGTGGTGGACTGAGCAGAGCCGATCTGAGCAGAGTGGTCACGAAGCTCAGAGTTGGGTGGCTGGGGCCGGACCAGGGGTGGAGGAGAGAAGGCGAGAAAGAGAGAGAGAGAGAGAAGAGAGGGGACTGGCTGCCTGGGTGGTCCAGATGGGAGGAACGAGACACAAATAGCTATAATTTACTTCAGGAGGCCTGTAATTACAGACCCAGAGTCTCTCCGAGCCACCCAGTTCCTGTTGGGATCAAAACCCCACACTGCAGAGGTTAACATACGAAATGTCAAAAAAGGTTTAACAGATGTCAAAGAGGTCCGAGAACGGAAAGGGTTCCATTTTGTAGTAGCTGTCTTTGATTGAAAATCTGTGTCCAAGCACCTTTTTTGCACCACGTGTGGCTTGATCAAAGTAAACCACCACTCTTTTTTAAAAAAAAAAAAAAAGATACTTTGTTTTTTCAACTACAAGAGCCTCCAAAAGTCTTGAGGAAATTTGTCTACATATTCTTTGTAGCAGCTGTCTTAGAATAAAAGCTTTATAAAATCTTCTAGACTTTAAAAATGTTCTTAGACCAGATGTGTAAAGGATATCCACCAAAAACATGTCCTACTTTAAGTTTTCCTTTTTGCCTTTTTGGGATGCACTGAGCCAGACACTTAAAAAAAAAGAGAGGGAGAGACACCCATGACTGCAAATAAACGCGGTGACCTTGTATTCTCAAGCCCCTGCATAGGCAATTAAAGCCTTGAAAGCGAAGCCTAGAAATATTGGACTGCGTCTGCGAGGCCCAGAGTTCTAACCTGATCTCACACTTTCGCGGCGTAGACTCAATAGTTTGTTTTTTCTTTTCTCCCCATCAATTATAGGAGCCTGCTCCAGGCTGGGGGAGGTGCAGAGAGCATGAAGGGGAGAGAGAAAGAGAGAGGGAAAGCGAGAGAAATAGGGAGACGGACGGAGAAAAAGACAGAGGCAGGAGCTGTGGAGAGTGTTAAGAGCGGGATGAGAGGGAAAGATGCTGGACTGGGTGCAGCGCGGGGAAACGAGTAAAAGAGCGACGAGAGTTAGGCTCAAGAAGGAGGTAGCCCTTGTTTCCAAACCTCCCTTCCGCACCCCCCCTTCTCTCCCCTTCTTCCCTCCCTCTCTTTCTCTCTCTGGGGTTGTCATGTAGTGGGACAGTGAGAGGGGCAGACGGGCCCTCTGTGATCCAGCGCGGCATGTTTCATGTCCACTTGGCACAGGCACAGATCCCCCCGGCTGGCAAACTCTTTTCAGGGCAACCTCCTATAATTAGGGGGCTGGAGTCTACCACACAACGCAGCATAGCTCTCTCTCTCTCTCTTTTTTCATTCTCTTTCTATCTCTTTTTTTTGTTCACCACCACCGCTGACGTCCATATTTATCTCTCCGTGAATCTATTTACCTTTCTTTATCTCCTTGTGCCTCCCAAGTCCTTTGATGTGTTTCAGCCGGTGTGCCATATCAACACTACCCCTCATTGCCCCCTCCTCATCCACCCCTCCACCCTCGCCCAACTCCTCTCTTCTCCTCTAAGGCCTTACCCCGGTGGGCACAGATAATAAAGACATTGATATATAAAGCTCAGGAAAGACAAGTCAATTACTTGTCTCTATCGTATCGTATGCATTCAGAATGACTTTCTGTATATGTCTGCTTCCCCGCGCGGAGTAGCAGAGGGTTTTGGGGCATCAGGAGGCTGGTTTTCCTAACTAACAGGGCACATCTGTTTCACAGAAGGAGCCAATGAGAAGCTGTATTACTCATTTCTCTTGGCCAGACGCTGGCTTGTGTGAAGTGCCTTCAAAACCAACACTGGCGAGGGCCAAGGGCGTTGGTCGATATATGTGTGTGTTCATGTTCAAATGTGTGCGCACATATACACACGCAACACACTCTGTCATGGGATCCAAATGTGTGTATGTGTCCAAAGAAATCTGCCCCAATGTATTAATGATATCTATCTATCTATCTATCTATCTATCTATCTATCTATCTATCTATCTATCTATCTATCTATCTATCTATCTATCTCAGGCACTGATTATTTTTCTTTTATTTGTTTTCTAGCTGGCAGTCGGGTTAGCACAGAACTTCGCTACACCAAGGAGAAGCAGGGAGAGGAGTCAGTATTTACCTCACAGATGCTTATCCAGACCCCCAAAGAAGAGGGCACCAATATTCTTACCCAGGAGGCTTTGCTGGTCCACATGGAAGCCGCCCTGTCCGCCAGCAAGGTCCAGGTGTCACTGTTTGGCAAGTAAGTGGATGTCAGCGTGTCATGTGGAGATAAAAAAGGTTCTTCTGTTTATTGCCGGTCAGTAGTAAAAGTTTTAAATTAAAAAAATGTTTTCTCTCTCGTAGATCGTGGGACCTCAACAAAATATGCTATAAATCAGGAGTTCCCATTATAGAAAATGTCATGATTGAGAGGGTAAGTTCACAACTGATTTATTTTTTTTGCCCTTATGTATACATATTTTCCCCTGACGTGTGATGTTTAATCATGCTTCCTTTCTATTTCCTGATGCCAGATGATTGACAAGCTATTCCCTTGTATGATAATCACCCCATTGGACTGTTTTTGGGAAGGGGCCAAACTTCAAGGAGGCTCCGCCTATTTACCGTAAGTCCTGGAATATTTGACTCAACTTGACATTTTTTGCATATTAAAACATTTCATAGAAAGTCTTGGCTCTCCCTCTGCTGTCATTGCTTCCATCTGACTTGCGCAGCAGACCGGGGCTTTTGGAGGGGCCTGTAACTTTTAACACATGCTCAATGGAGACATACAGTTGGGCTTTCAGTAGTCTGTCAGTGGGTGCTGTGACTGACAGCGGCGGTCAGTAATAGAGTTCTTTTAGGGCCCAGAGAGGGACTGGAGGGGGATGTCCTGACAGAGAAATTCAAAGAGGGGGAAAGTGAGGGAGAGATGCAGCGAGCGAGGGAGGGATGGAGAGAGGGAGAGAGAGGAGATGGCTGCAGCAGCAACTGGGTGGTGGGTTGGTAGAACGGAGGGCGGGGAGGCGGCGGCGGCGGCGGTGGTGGTGGCAGGGGAGCCCTTTGGGTCAGACAATGGTAAGCATTCTTTCAGTTTACGAGTGAGTGTCCATCAGTGCAGGGGCCCCGGAGGAGGGAGGGGGGCCGGCTTTGTCAGCTCACGGCTAACACTCGGCATTCTCATGGTAATGCCCCGGGCTCCCAGCTCCCAAGTTGTCCAACAAATAAAATGGGCAGTATTCAAGCCTCAAGTCCCTCGAGAAAGACAGAGAGAGGCTACAAGACGGTGAACAGTGGAGTCTGGGCGTATTTGGGCATTTGCGGATTCAGTTTTTTTTTTTCCTTCTCCCCTCTTTTTTTTTTTCGGGACAAAGTTCTCTTGAGAAATTGAGTCACTGAAAGAGAGCCTTTTTTTGCTCGTCAGAAGTGATATTTCAATTGAGTCCTCAGTTTATAAAAGATAGTTTGGATCTCGGCAGATGTTTCTTTGCAAACAAATTATTTGTTTATATTTCTGTCGAGGGCTGACAGCGGTATGTTGCATGACAAGTCAGCACACACAGAAACAAACACAAGTTTCCCATCCTTTGCACCCCCCACACCCTTGTGTGAAAGCAGCGCGAGCGACACAGAGGGAAGACGCGAGGCTTTTGATGATTCACACGTCCTCTCAAGTATTCCTGTAAATCACACAAAAGTGCTTAGCATCTGTTGTTATTTATTAAATGTTTTCAGCTCGTGTTTCATGTGGAGCTGAGGGAAAGTTGGTTGTCACTGGTGGTCACTGAGGCCTGTATCCCCCTAGTCAGCTTCCGCTTCACTTCAGCTCTGGTTTTAAATGAAAAAAAAAAGAATGAGATAGAGGGAGTGAAAGGGGGAGAGGGAAAGAGGCAGATTGGAAAAGGGGGTGAGGAAGAGTGAGTGAGACAGAGAGAGAGCGAGAGAGAGAGAGGGAGAACTTGGGAGAACAAAGAGCAGCAATCTATGAAAAAACAAAAGGGCCCAGGCCCAGTTCACTCAAGCAAAAACTAGCTGATAAAGGAGTGTGTCTTTGCAAGCAGCAGCGAAAGGGACCCTGGTATGTGGGAATAGGAGAGGAGTTCTCTTCATGAGCCATTGGAGGAAGATTGGGCCCAGAGTTGAGATGCTTTGGGATTCTTTTATTTCCATTTCTTTCTCTCTGTCCTCATTCTTAGTTTGCCTCACTGCCGAAATTGTCCATCTTCATCATTTTCTTGCACTGAATCATAAACTCTTACCAATAAATGTAGCACATTAAACATTTGACTGTCCTGTACAAGAACGTCCAAATTTAAGTCGCAACAATATCAATATGAAAGAAAATTCATTCATTTTCTTATAGAAAAATACAAGTTTCCAAACTACAGAAAAGTAGTGAGGCCAAAGCAGGATATCTTGCTATAAATCAATGCTAATTTATTGGTCAAGACATGGAAACACTCCAGATAAACATTACTCCCTTCAGCAAGTAGACTATAAAAGCCAAACACATGAGGAAACTGTTAATTTTAATAGTTTATAGTGGATTTATAGAGCATAATATAGAGTGAATTATGAATTTATCTTCATGTGGAGGATGGTGGTGAAGGTGAGGCTCAGAATTAGGCTCGTTGTCCGTGAACATCAGGCAACAAACCTTCTCCTTTTCCCTTTTTGCACTCGCTCGCTCACCTATTTCCCTCCCATCCCATCCTCCCAACCTCTCCCCTTCTCTCCCTCCTTATCAAGATGTTTGGGAGGCAGAGGTAATTGTTATGACTCGGTGCAGGACATTGAGGAATGGAAGTGAGCAGGCAGCCACCGTGCCTTTTCCCCCGGGCATTGTGGCAGCGTGAAACAGGATAATAAACGCTATTTTATCCTGTATCTGCAGCTAGCCTCCTGCACAGCCCAGCACGACCAGGGAGAGAGAGTTCAACTGAATCGGAGGGGGAAAAAAAGTTTTTTTCTGCTCGCAGTAAAGATTAGCAGGAATGCAAAACCACGTAGCCTCGCCGGCACAAAGCGATAAAAGTTGTTGTCGATTGTGTTTTGGCTTGGAGCTCACTGTGAGCGTGTCTTTGCTCTCCAGGGGTATGCCAGATATCCAGTGGATGAATCTCGATCCGGTCAAGCTGATGGAGGAGCTGAGTCAGTTCACTTCCCTGGAAGGATTTAAGGAGATGTTGGACAAAGCCCAGGTAGGACACATAAACACACGCTGACAGATTTGCTGAATGAGAGACTTACTCGTGTGAGCAGTTAGTTTCTTCATCACTTGTTGCACGCACTGAGACTTTTTTCCCCCAACGTTATTTGATTCCTTAGGTGGGACATGCCTACATGAACAGGCCATGTCTAGACCCCTCAGACCCTGACTGCCCCCTCAGTGCACCCAACAAGGAGCAAGGGGAGGTAAGGACAGTTCAGTCATTATATACCACCAGGAGCTGTGTATAAACAAAAGTAGCATTCAGAACTACGAAAACACCTGTCTTATTTGTCCGTGCTTTTCCATCCTTTCCTGCTCGTCCTCTCAGAGTCCTGACATTGCTGGGCGTCTCCAGGGTGGTTGCCATGGTTTCAGCCGGAAGTTCATGCACTGGCAGGAGGAGCTGATCCTGGGAGGGCGGGTCAAGAATACCCAGGATGCTCTGCTGAGGTGTGTTTTATTATTTAATGTAAGACATGTAAATAAAGATCAGACTGCAATAATATGCGGTGGCGGTGGTGGTGGGTCGGGGGGGTACAGAGTGTGTTATAATTTTGCTCTAGTCTTATTGGGAGATAGGGTTAGGGGTTAGGGTTAGTATTAAGAAGGGTGGTGTGAATACTGCCAGTCAAGCAGGCAGCCAGTCAGCCTGTGAGCCACAGTGACTGTGGAATCTGCGTAACCCCTAATAACCCGACAGACACATGCTAGGAATGCCTTGTACCGAGAGGGATCGGTTTCCTGCATGACCCAGGTCCAGGATAGGCCAATTAAAGATGATTGACAGCCACATAAAGCCCCCCACTGTGTTACACATTTGTTGTGTAGGCACTCAAAGAAAAAGAATATCTAGACAACAGTGAAAAAAGTCCTCAAATTCACATTTAGACTTTCTCCAGTGTTTTGTTTTTTTTTCTATTGACTTCAACTGGATTTGTAAGCATGGCCAATACAAATGGAGTGACAGCATTGGGTCAGAGCCCAGATCATGACCCACACAGACCCACCAGAGCCTTGAATGAAAGAGGATTCCAGTCCCATCTGTAACAGCCACACTTACTCTTGGATGTGATTTATGATCATTTCTTTCACATTTTGAGCAGCACTGCTGCTCGCTGTGACTGTGCCAAGAAAACCTGAGGACATCTGGGATCGTAGCCGAGAGACCGTCAGACAGACAGACTAGATAACACCTGCTTTTAGTTGTTTACATTGGCAGACAGACGGGCAGGCAGGCGAACAGATCCTAGAGGGAACGGCACCTGCCTTTAGCCATTCACAGAAAGGCATGTTCCTGTGTAGGTGAAGGAATACCCAGCACATGTAAACAGTCTGACTGGGTGATTTTTAATGTGCTAGCTGTGAGCTGTTGAGGTTTCAGCTCAGCTCAACATACAATAAACCATGTTTGCAGGGGGAGCTCGACATCTCACGTGTCCTTAGCTTACATTTGTGTGTGTCTTACAGTGCAGAGGCTCTGCAAACCATGTTCCTGTTGATGAGTCCGAAGCAGCTGTATGAGCACTTTAAAGACGACTACGAGATCCATGACATAAACTGGAATGAAGAAAAGGCTACCGCCATCCTTGAGTCCTGGCAGAGGAAGTTTGTGGAGGTGAGAACACAAACAAACGTGATTTGTAATATATATTCAAATGTGCATATATTTACATGAACCAATAACACAGATGCGCACACAAAGCTGGACAGAAGTAGATTTTTATTGAAGATGTAAAAGGAGGATGAGAAAAACGAGGAGGCATTTCCTTGTCTGTATGCAGTCTTGTTTTGCTTTGGTACACACACACACACACACACACACACTGCATGGGACTTACTCTGCAGTGTCTGAATTCCATCAGTCTTCGCCCCCCTTTAAAGCGAATCGTAGGGCAGACCAGGGCAGTAGGTGTGTGTGTGTGTGTGTGTGTGTG
>JAOXYL010000071.1:12599986-12615290 GCA_028564955.1 Terapon puta
AAGGCTCAGCGCTAGGCTGGCACAGACAGCCATTTCATGTGGTGAAGAGGAGAGGAGGAGGAGGAGGAGGAGGAGGACTGGGGAAGGCTGGGGAGCAATAAGGCAGAGCCTTACTCGAAAGCAAGTTAGGCAAACCAGAGGATAAACTATAATTGACACCATGCATAAGTGTGGTTTCTCAATATGGTTTGTCTCTGGGTCTGCCAAATAATTGTCTATGCAATGGAAAAGGCAAACAATGGCATTAACACATTTGGGGAGCACTAACAATAAAACACTGCAGAGTAGGTACCTTAATACTAGTTAAGTGCATTAGTTAAAGGGAATGTGTTTAAAAATGTAATCTATTAAGCATTTCTTAATTATTTTAAGCATTTCTGTTGCCAATGTGTGAACAGATTAGCTGCTTAAAACAACTTAACAACTTAAAAAATTAGACCCTTCCTGACTCTCGGTTGTCTGTAACCACCCAGACTGGTTTCTATGTAAAAGATTTGTTTTTTTTTCCTGGAAAGCCCAACAAAACATGGGTAAGGAACCTTAGTCATCATTTGATGTAATAATCATGGCGTTACTTCCAAAAGCTGCATACAGAACATTTTTTTAAAAATCCCACCCCAAGTAATGATTACAAAAAAAAGTATCTGACATTGTTTTAATGTTTTTTTTGTTTGTTTGTTTTTTTAAGGAGTTGGAAATAGCATAAGGGAGTTTGTCACTACGTCAATCAATAAAGCATTCATCTTTGTATGGAAGCTATTCAAATATATATCAATGTCTATTAAATAATGTTAGTTATAAGACTACTATTCCCAATCGTTTGTTTTTAATGGTGAAGACATCTTTGATGCCGAACCAAAGTTTGCTGTGCTGCTCTTTCAACTCTTCGTGGCCAGTGCTGTGATGTGGTTCTTTATTTCTGCAATTTTTCTTAATAAAATTTGAGTTTCCTAAGTTCCTTTTCCTTTGTCAGATCAGCTTTCATGGCCATGCTAAATACTAATCCTCTATTTGTCTCAAACTGAGGGCTGTTGCTGCTTTTCCTTAACAAACAGCACACAACTTACCACGAGCCAGAACGCATGCAACTGAAAGCCTTTCATTTTATAAATCATTGCCGCCGGCAAAACCCCGTGAAGCTCAGTAAGTCAGGGGTTCACAACCTTTTCGAGCTTTCATTGCGCAAAATATAAAGATCAGCCTGGTGTGTAGGCTCATATCTAAACACTGGAGAGAAAATCTTGAAATGATTCAAGCATCTTGTTTCCTTAAAACAGGTGAATCTGCCAGAGTGGTTAGATTACTTCAGTCTGTTTCGAATAGAGGTCAGCTTGTTTAAAGACTTTTACAGAAATTAGTGTCATGTTGAAGGAAGACAGAATACGGAAAATGGCTGTTCTAGATTAAAAGAAAATGAGATACATTCTCAAAATGTTTTTGAAAGAAGTTGATTTGTAATGGAAACATTTTGTAGTCATGTCACCGCGTCAGCTGATTTTCTCCCCGTACATAAGAAAGTAAGGCTTTTAAGACACAATAATAGATCAAAATCATTTGATAAGATGTAGATCGCTGTGGTTTAAGAGAGGGCTGTAAGACTTTGGGTGTATTTTTAATGTTTTTTTTGGTGGGCAGAGGAGGGGGCGGTGGGGTGGAGGGGGGTGGGCCGCCTGTTGTACCCTGCACTGTGCAAGGAAACACATGACTTCTCTGGTGGGTCCCGTAAAAAGAAAGAAAGAAACACTGGTGGCTTTCGAGGATTAATTTCAAAAGCACACAGACACATTTCTGCGCCATTCATGGTTTGTGGTTTCGATTGGTGTTCCCTTAAAGAGGCCGAATGCGGGCCTGCAGTATCTCAATCTTTATGGTTCATATAAAGAAACTTATTGAATTCAAGAATAGAATTTATGAGGAAATTTGTCACTTGAGTCATGGATAGAACTTTCTTTCAGATGCATTTTATTTTGTCACTTAAGTTTCTACAGAGGGATTTAAATGAACTTAATTGAAAACCTTATTCATCTTATTTCGTGCCATGTAGTAGCCCTCTTTACACCCTATAGTATGAAATGGAAAGCTGATGAAGACCAAAAGGGAAATCGTGAGTGACAGAGTGGCCCTGTGGACTAGTTACTGACCAAATGGAGAAACCAAGAGCTGTACTCCATGACTGAACATGTGTGTGTGTCTGTGGGTGTAAAGCAATAACACTTATGGCATTCAATACTGTAGCCCAAGACCTTAATGTCCCAAAATGTCTTAAATGTGCCCTAAAAGTGTCCTGTCTTATATAATTGTACTAAGCATGTCACATTATATGTCACGTTAAATGTCATTGCAGGTGTTGTCAGTTTTCTAATTGGTTACAAAATGTCTTGATACATTTGATACACGTTTTGCTCAAGCAGGTTTTGAAAATGTATATGTATGTATATATCTGCATCTTATGGTGACAAAGTTATATGTGTTTATGTGTATGTGAGTATTTATTTGCGTCCATTGTGGCCTCTAAGATCTTCAACATGCTCCGACCAATAGGGGGCAGAGTTACAACTAAACAAATACTGGGGGTTATTATGGGCTACAATAAAGGAACATGTTGAATACAAAAGACAAGGTATATTTATTATCCCTGGAGGTGGTATGTGTATACTACTGTATATATATTTTCATACCTTTCTCTCTCTATTTATTGAGTCTGATTTTTTTAAAATAAAATATTTAATTCACAGAAGTAATGCTGCTTGATGCTGTAAGTGAAATGTATTGTATTGTGTATTTAGAGGACAATTGACGTAAGCAATGTTTTGTGTTGTATCAGTGTCATAAAGGAACTATATCTTTATATGAAACAGGTTTAACTGACTGCTATCAGTAGATTGGTGCTGTGGTGCTGCAGAGGAAACCAGCCTGTGGACAGACAAGTTATTCCCCCAACTGCAGCTGTGTGTACTACCCTGACCACTCTTTACTGCACAGACCAAATAAATAAACAGAATTATAGTTGGAGAAACAAATAAAATTTGCCAGCTGGGCAAACTTAGGTGGCTGTTGGCACGGGGGTCTGTGTGGCAGAACTCAAAGGTGAACAAACTCCCTACTGAACTATTTGCCTGCTTGGAATGACGTGTTTGAAGAGTAAGCTTAGTCTATATGGCGGCTTTTCTTAAATGATGGGCTGGGTACCAAAACGGGTCACTGGCATGTTTCAGTGGACCCCCACATGCCAAGAATACTAATATGCTTTAATGAGTGGATGTTCCAGACTTGCTCAGTATTTGCTCAGTTTGGCTCCTTGGCTGGAGGAGTTCTAAATCCCTGCTGCAACTGTGTTGGACGCACACTAAGTTCAGTTAAGCAACAGTAAATCACACCAGACCATCAGTTGGTTGATACTATGAAAGAGTACATTTAGAAAAAAACAGCTTACATGTCTTGTTAGTGCTCTTGTTTTTTCCAAGTCCAGAGTTTGCTGGGAGCCTGTATGTGGCTATTTCTGTTTGCAGCTATATCGCCCTCTGCTGGCCATGTTGTGTAATGTAACGTAGACGTAGAAAAGTGAGACATTTTTTCTTTTAAGATGAAGACTATTTAGTAAAAAAAATTTAAAAAGGGAGCGGGGGTCAATAGAGAGTTATTCGACCAGATCAGTAGAATTGTGAAAAGTTTTCAACCTCAACAGCATATGTCTTTGTACAATTGTCTTCCCTTCCATTTTATCGCTCTGAAAGTCTGCTGTGCATTTCAGTGTGGCTCTGTGAGCCAAAGAGACAAATGCTGACCCAAAACTAACCTCTCTGAGACCCCAAATATGGAAACCATTCCAAAGACGTAAAGTATGGCTATCAAATGCTATGTTTGTCAAAGAATTACGTAATTAAGAGTATTTAACCTAATTGAAACCAAAAGAAAGTGACAGGAGAGTAGAGGAACCAGTGGATCAACACCCCTCCTCACCCTCTTCTTCTTTGTTCCTCTTGCTGTTCCTCTCAGAATCTGTCAACCTTCCTGGGTGGTTTGTAAGTGTGCTCAGCTCACGTACTGTATGCATGTGTGTTTATTTAGTCTGTATAGGGGAACAGAGCCACGGCCTCTGCCAATTTTCTTTACACTGAGAAAATATGCTTTTGGACAGATGGAAAAAGGGGGAGCAGTTAAACAGACTCAGGGCCAACAGATACAAGACCCCTTCTTTGTCAAATCAGCCGCCGCCAACCCTCCAGACCGAGAGACCAACCGTGCTGCTGCTTTTCCAGGACCGCACTATCCACGCAACGACTTCTACCCCACTGAAGTCAATCCTCGTTAGCGTGTGCAAATCATTTTGTCTGAGGCAAAGTCTTGACAACATATTCATCCAGTGTGTATTGAATTTCACTGCATAGCTCGGATGAAATATGTAACTTTCATTAAACTAATTAAACTCCACATAACTTTACAAGACAAAAAGGTATGGCTGTTGCTGACACTGCAACATCTAAACACAAGTGTAGCACAAATGTTAACGTGCACATTGTCTCATACAGCTGAGGAGAATAATAGAAATGTCACCATAAAGTCTGTCACTTCAAATCTTGTTTCCCCCATGACCCAGCTTTCATGTGAGTCGCTGTAATAAGATGAAGACCACCACAGCGCTCAGATTTGATATGGACTGAGAGACAGGCTGACACATGGAAACACTTTTAATGACTTACTCGAAACCATTAAAGATGCAATGACTAATTATAAAAATTCATGCATCACCGAGCTTCAAAGTGGCATAACAGCAGTTACGGATGCACACACATCCACAGATGAGCAGTCTCTCTCTTTGAAGTCTATAATTCGAAACAGGAAGTGTGAGTTTTATTTCTGGACTTTATTGATATCATTTCAAAGAGGGAAAAATAATATCAAAACCCTGGGTAAGGATATGAGTTACTTTAATATCAGCTGAGAAAAGCGGCCATTTTCACGTGTCAAGCAAGAATCCCTCCTTCAAAACAGAATTTGTTACTCATGGAAAATGGTAAATGCAGTAAGTGGCCACATGGAATCATTTCAAACAATGACATCGCAATTTATGTCTTTATTGAGCTGACATATGTACAAAAATAGGCAGACAGGGCCAAGTAAACACACAGATGGGAGAGATTTCATTTTCAAGTGCGGCACACAAAAGTTTAAAAACTTGTTTAACCTTCTCCATCTACTCAAGGCCACTGAGGAAGTGTTTAGCCTGGGACCGAAGCTGTGAGAAAGGATGGGCCGACTGACTGGAGGGGAGGGGGAAAAAAAGTGAGGAGGAGCGCTTGGAACGGCAAGTATTGAAGGGGAGAGGAGGGCCTGAGCGAGAGAGGAGGGTGTAGGAGTTTGGGGGATGTGAGGGGAAAAGAAGGAGGAGGGGAATACCACCCACTAAGCCAGTTGTGGAGAAGTTCTGGGGGTTGGGCTGCTCACAGGAAACAGTTGTGGCTCCATCCCAGGCCTCACACCGAGCAGCCCTGGGCCACCCAGTCATCGACAGACAGACCTACCAAATGGTCTGGCCGGGCCAAACCGACAGGGATTTGTTTATTTTTCATCCTTTGGTGGTGGGGGGAAATTGTTCAGCACAAGCTGTTTATTAGACCTTTGATTTGTCATGTGTCAGCGTTTGCTTGCGGAGAATGTGTATACATAAGTCCAGCTTGTGTATAGTTAGGAGGTTTGGAGGCTGAAAGGGTGTGGGTATGGAGGAGCGGGAAGACTTGAGGGGAGGTGGGGGGGCAAAAAGAAAAGAGGAAAAATGGGAAGCCTCCCACGCTGAAGGCAAGGCTGAACTGCATTATGGGTCATTCTCCAGCTGTCCCTGATTGTTGATGTCACGGGGGACTGAACTGTTGTGCCTGCTTTGCAGCGGGTGTGGGGAGAGAGAGGGAGCATGTGGACAAACACAGGATTCCTGCGGTCCCGTGGATGAATTACAGGATTATAAATGGATCAGCATTTAGGAGAATTTGGTCATTTGATGACTGATCAAATAGCAGCAAAAATAAGTAACTGTGGAAGTATCAAATTGCAGATGGAAATATCTGTATTGAATTTTAATAGGGGTATGATGTGGATAAAATCCTCTGTGACTGTATGTGTAATCTCATATAGTGATATTGTTATATGATATGACCTTACCTAAAATGGGGGATATTTCTGTACCTCTGGCCACTGACAACACTGTATATGTCACCCAACCCTCCATATTAATCAGCTGTGATATTTTTGCACTGCTTGCATTGTGAAATGAAAAACCTGAATTAATTATGTATGTGCCTCTCACTTTCATAAATGTCAACTGCAAAGTGTCAATTAACAGCACATTTATCTAAGATCACAGTGCAGTAGAAGGAGTACACCATGTGAAAAATGATACAAGACAATGTTGTAATAAAGAAAAAGTGATTGAAAAAAGAATCAGTGTTTGATTTGACAAAGTTTCAGGAACCATTCCTCATCAATTTGACTGAAAACAGGCTCACTTTTGACTCTAGACTGTATATCAGTGTTTCCTGCTGAACTGATAGAAGCAGTACAAAGTCCAAATCTCACACCAGTTAGTCACTCATTTGTAAACTCGGAGGTGAAAATGTAAATAAAGCCATTTAACACGTGTTCCCTGTTGAAAACATGCACAGTTAGTGATTGAGAATAGGAAGAGGGAGATTGTCAAGTATCACCATTACACCAGCTAGCATTATATCTGAAGATTTACACTGACTTTCAACCCACGGTCAGAACACCCACTTAAGGAAGCAGTATAGGGGTGTGTTTGGTGACCACACCTTGCCAGAAACTGTGCTAATTCTGAAGTAAATGTACACCAGGGAAAACTGTAATTAAACTAATCTATAGGATTACATTGTAATTGTCACGTGTTGTGTTTGTATCATATGAGTAATAGTCACCTCATCTTAGACCAGTCTTCTTGAATGTATTGTATAAAGTCAGATTACAATTCAAGACAGTCACTGTGTAAACAAGGATTATTTTCAGAAAAGTGTTTTCTTCCAAACGGATTTATATACATTCACAGGAAAACATTGTGATACTGCCATTTATGTGGTATCACATGCTTTTTTATGTATGAGAATATTAGTGGGTAAATGATATCTGTTGTTGGAAATATTCTAATTCAAATGAAGCAAATAAATATTTTTGTTTCTATTCTAATTTTATATCTTGTGTCTTAAGTTCTTATCACTTTTACTCACCTGAACCCTAGCTTGTAACCACTGACTGTAAATGTTTTTACTGTATATTTTCTTTTATCTGTTGCTTTATGATAAGAGCTTTATGGTCGATGCAAGCACAACGCGCCGTTGATTTTCATAACAGATGCCGTTCCTGAGTTGTCCAGCTGAGGGCGGTACATTGCTATTTGGATTTTAATGTTAAAAAGTCACAGAAGAAGAAGGGCGCATACGATGACATTAAGAGGACCAATCAGATTCTTAAAAACCCGGAAACAACATCAGTTTAAATCTTGGGCGGCGTTGACTTTGGCACGTAGGTAAGTTCGGATCTGTCGTTGGTGAAAAACAATAAACAAACAAATGAAAAGAAAGAATATAACCACAGTTCGTCTATATATGTGTTAATGTGTCGATAAAAATCGGATACAGCGCTATGGCGTCCACAGTATAATCGCTATACAGTACTAGTTGTGTCGTTAGCAAGACGTTACCTGATTTTTTTTTTTCTTACTTCATCGTCAGAGAGAATAAATAAAAATGGAGTCCAGCCTGTCCAGACTTCTCGTTGGACTCTCTGTGCAAATCAGCCGCAGTGATGGTAAGCTGGTGTTTTCTAATATTTATAACGCACATTTACATTACATTTGTGTGTCGTTAACCGAGCTTTGTGTGTGAACCAGGGCGAGTACATCAGGCCACGGTGAAGTCTGTCGATGCCGTCAAGTCCACGGTGATGGTGGAGTGGAATGAGAGGAACATCTGCAGGGGAAAGGAGGTCAGCGAGCCCACAAGTACCGAAAAAAAGGGCTTTATAGCGATGGTGTTAGGGAGCAGAAGTTGAGGTTGCTTAGTTAGTACATAACGTAGATGGACATCCATAACTTTTAGCTTTCATTTATATCAGTTATACAGTTGATATCTAATAGTTGTTAACAGCGGTGCATTGTAGCATTTTTCAGAGCAGCTGTACAGTCAACAACCCTGAAGTAGCAAGGAGACAGATGTGGCCCGGGATCAGTTAATTTTACAGTGATTTATATCAGTTCAGAGCCTTCTGACAGGATCTTTGTTTCCTTGGATTAACTTGAAAAACTTTACGTTATGCACAGATCAGTTCAGAAGCACTAGAAAAGCTCAGATCTGTTGTTAATGCATCATGTTGCAGAATGTATTATAATAAGTATATGCACATAGATAATTAACACAAATAAGTGCATACACACTGACACTTGCATATCCCAGAAAAAAGGGAGGATGCACAAAACTTTAACCGGAATCTCTTAAACATCCATCAGGTATACATATATCCCATATACTTTCTGTCTTTTTTGTTTTTGACCAAGTTGACCTCTAACTTAAGAATATTTCGTTCCACCTCTTGGCTGTGTGTGTTTGTGATTTTAGGTTGAAGTGAGCGAGTTATGTACGCTCAATCCAGAGCTTTTGGACCATATAAACGCTGTCACCAACAAAGTTGCTGAACAACCTCCACCTGCTCCAGACAAGGTGAGTGTGTTGCCTCACTTTTCCACGACAGAGCACTGCAGCAGCTTCTCAAGGTCAATGTCAATGGGTCTGCCCATATTTATAAGTTTAATAATTTTAATAATTACACTTAATGTTTTACCATAAAGTTATAATCAAATAAAAAATGAATGTCATAGTTGATAAAGTGAATCTTTTGGATTAGGATGCTTGGTAAATATGGAAGTCATTCAATGTTCTAAATACCTGGGTCCTCTTTGTGTTTGTTTCTTCTGTAGAAGTATGAGGGTCGACTGCGCTCATCCAGGATTCCTGCCCCACCCTCCTGTATGTAAATATATTATACTCATCGTTTGTTGTAGATGGCACTGTCCTTTTGTTTGTCTCCTAATGACTTCTGTCCTTCCAAAAGCCTCTGTTCCAGCAGTCACCCATGCTGAAGAGTCAGGTCGGCACGGCTTGCATGTTCTTTT
This sequence comes from Terapon puta, assembly GCA_028564955.1. NCBI lineage: Eukaryota > Metazoa > Chordata > Actinopteri > Centrarchiformes > Terapontidae > Terapon > Terapon puta. Next base: position 12,609,159 of record JAOXYL010000071.1, read on the forward strand.
CTCTAAAGCAAATGAGTCGCATTTTCTAATCACTCCTTGGGATTAGGAGCAATATAAATGCAAAGAATCCACAATCCTTTGAGAGCTGAAGTGATTATGCAACTTTCTTCACAAGTAACCATCTGCTTTAGTTCAATGATTAATGGCACAGGGATATAAATAAAGATATTATGTTTTGGGATATTCTGGGCACACAGCACACTGTTTTTGTCCATTAATCTGCTGTCAATTCTGGGTGGGAAAGAAGTGAAGAAAGGGAGTGCTCTGTATCGTCATTAATAATCAATGTATGTTTATCCATTAAGGATAGAGATGGTGATACAATGCACTGCTTTTTTTATTTTTCAGATTTTACTTTTCATTTTCATAAGAAAATATAATCAAATATTTAACCTTCTTACTCTTACTCTCCTCTATGCTTGTGTTTATTTCTCAGTGTTCACTTCCCTGTCTCTCTCTGGGTCTCTGAAGGAGGAATGTCAATGTTTTTGCTGTGGTCACTTTTGATTTAGCAGACTGCAGCCTTGCAGTTTTATCTTTCCAATCTGTCAGGCTATAGATGTATTAAACCCCAGAAAAACCACATTAACAATACTTGACAATACTTACTTTAAGACACTGAAACTCATAGTGCAGAGGTTTGATTTGTAATTGCTTAACTTTCAGTTGGCGGTCGGTCTCAGGGCAGGCAGACGTGTATGTTCCAGGTCCCCGCACCTGTTCCACCACCACCAGTAGAGCAGGCAAACCCAGAGACCATCCACCCTCATCTCCCCTCTTCATCAGTCCTCACAAACTCTGGTTGGTAGTGGTCCTCTAAAAACATTGTAAAAGAAATTTGCATACTATAACATAACATAGCATATTTGTTTCATTTAATATTTTGATATTGTTGTTCTCAGTCAGTCCTGCCTATATAGTGTATTTTGCATATCCATATTGGGATGCTTATCTTTTTGTACTTGCTGTGTTTAGTAGTATAGAAATATTTGTCATCTTTATAAACTTCTGTGCATTTATCTGCTATAGGAATTTCTAATCAGCAGCGTAGAAAGAATGAGGCCAAACCAGCAAAGTCCCTTGTTCGTGAGGCAATAAAGGAAAATGATGAACCTGAGAAAATGCCTCCTCCGCCCCCTCAAGTCAAAGGTCAGTCACAAATTTTACCCCAACATGATATCGTGTATCCACTGATCACATAGATCTATAGATACACCATATACACAATTAGAGAAAGGTCTACATATTAATGTCACAGGTGCAGCCTGCTTTATCTCCTGCAAAAATAGATAAATAAAACAGCCATAAATCAAATGCATATTTTAGGAGAAACAAGAGCTGAGGTGCATGATAATTGTCATATTCTCTAAGAAATAATAAATATCCTTCATCTTTCTGCACTTCAGGCAGAAGAAAATCGGTGGCTCCCCAAGAGTTAAATAAAGCCAACAAAAGGCTGTCTTGCGTTGTAAAGCCGCCCGACGTGCAGACCAAGAGGGGAAAGGTGAGATTTAAGTTGGTCTGTTATTTCTGCTTTTAGTCACAGGAGCAGTTCCATCTAACATTTTGCTTCCTTTTATTTTCAGTTTGGAGAGCCTTCCCGACCAAACCAGAAATTCTACGATATGATCCAAGATTTCAGAGAGACCTTGGAAATAACCCCCTTATCAGCTACTGACCATGTGAGTTTAATCTCAAGAACCATTTGTTTTGTGTGTGAAGTTATATGCTGGTGAGTAATTACTTAGCTCATACTTGTGTTTTTATAGATCGAACCCCAAAGGATTTGTGTGTGTGTTCGTAAGCGGCCCCTTAACAAGCAAGGTATATCTGGAGTAACATATAATGTCCTGCATACAGTATCATCTGGATATGAATATAAATAAGTAATTAATGGCACTGCACTAAAATATTTCCTTAATGCTCACCTGAATATTGTTGCATTTTCCAGAGATTAATAGAAAGGAGATAGATGTGGTGTCTGTACCTGGCAAAGGTGCTCTGCTGGTCCATGAGCCGAAACAAAAGGTGGACCTTACCAAGTATCTGGACAATCAAAACTTCCACTTTGACTACTCCTTTGATGACACCACCACCAATGAGGTGGTCTACAAGTAATGGCCTAATTTGTCCTTTTATTTAACAACTAGGTTAATCTGATTGCATTTTTTTTTCTATTTTATTTTGTTGTGTGTGTGTGTGTGTGTCTGCTTGTGTGTGTCCTTTTTTTCGGCTTTTTGTTTATCATAGTCCTATGACAGCTGTAAATAACATGGTGTGTAGGAAACAGTTGATGGTAGTGTTAAATATAGTAGTGTCCATTCAGTGATGTGGCTGGAGATTAAATGTTGGAAACTCTAGGGTTACTTTTCGGACATGCTGTTGTGCTTTTCCTGCCTTTTAAAATAATGTTTTTCTTTAGGTTCACAGCCAAACCTTTGGTGCAGTCTATTTTTGAGGGCGGTATGGCTACCTGTTTTGCTTATGGCCAGACAGGAAGTGGGAAGACTCATGTAAGTGTCTGCTGCTCTGCTGTATATGGTTGACTTGTCTTGAAGAATCATTTTCCAAAAGTAAAATGTATTTATTTGAATTCTTTGCTCGTTTTGACTTTTTTCCCCCCTAGACAATGGGAGGGGATTTCACTGGGAGGCAGCAGAACAGCTCCAAAGGAATCTATGCTTTGGCAGGTAGGATTGAAACCATCCCTGGTGGCTCTCTGTGCACTTCACGTAGAAGGAAATGGTTCATCTGGGTGTTCTCATTAAGATCACTAACAGGAAACAATTTTCCAATTTCTTTTTATCTGCATAATTTATATTTGTTCCAATTAACTCAGGATATGAGTCCCATTGCATCTCAATTGACTGCAGAGCTTTCAGCATTTGCTAAAGTGACTTCTTGCATGTTAACTTTATTCTGAATTATTTTTTACGCTTTTCCTTCTAGCCCAGGATGTTTTTGCCTATCTCAACCATAGGAGGTACAACAACTTGGATCTCTCTGCCTATGTCAGCTTCTTTGAGATTTACAATGGAAAAGTAAGAGTAACATCTCCTCCTCCCTTCAATTAACACATTTATAGAGAATATGTAACGTAAAAAGCAGCTCAATTAAATTGTGTTGACAGTGAAATTTACTTTTGGTTTAGGTGTACGACCTGCTGAACAAGAAGGCCAAGCTCCGTGTTCTGGAGGATGACCGACAGCAGGTTCAGGTGGTGGGCCTAGAGGAAGTCTATGTGTCCACAGCAGATGATGTCATCAAAATGATACAGATGGGCAGTGCATGCAGGTATTCTGCAATCCCTTGATACTTCAGACTTAATTTTTGTTGCTGCTACTATACTAAAATACTGCAACTACCCACTATTTTAAAAAAAGAAATTCTTGAGTTGTGTTGTTTTAAAAACATGGAACATTAATGTGACTACTCTCCCTTTTCGTCTGTCCTGTTTTCTCTCCAGAACATCAGGTCAGACCTCAGCCAACGCCAACTCTTCCCGCTCTCACGCCATCCTCCAGATTGTTCTGCGACGCAACGACCGCGCCACCACACTCCACGGCAAATTTTCATTGGTCGACTTGGCTGGCAATGAGCGCGGCACAGACGTCAGCAGCAATGACCGCAGCACTTTGGTTGAGACTGCCGAGATCAACCGCAGCCTGTTGGCTCTCAAGGTAGAAACACCACGTAGCTTATTATAATATAATATGTAGCTATCACAGCAAAGATATAACAGTCTGTTTTCTCTTTGGCTCTTTCATCTCGCACACAGATAACGTAAACAAAGAAACTGCTCTGACTTTAACAGAGCTCTGTTCAGATTGATTGTACATTCACAGCATCTAGAAAGATGTTTAAAATCTTGCCTAACGGGCCCATTTTTCACCCACTGTTTTGTGTTGTAGGAGTGCATTCGATCACTGGGAAAGAACAGTGATCACATTCCTTTCCGGATGAGCACTTTGACAAAGGTCCTCAGGGATTCCTTCATTGGAGAGAAGTCCAGGACCTGCATGGTAAGTTATAACACCAGACGTATCTGATGACACTGCAGAGGATGACACAGAAGGCACACCAAACAAGCACAAAACCTCTGTACAAATATTTCCCCCTTCTTTATTCCACAGATCGCCATGGTGTCTCCAGGCATGGCCTCATGTGAATACACAATGAATACACTACGTTATGCTGACAGGTACATATTTGGTTTATGAAGCTGAACTTGATTCCAGTTTTCTCTCCTTGAATGCCTGAAAAGATGAGATGGGAATAATTTTCTGATTTTTGGCAGAGTGAAAGAACTGAATGGCAATTCTACAGCCTGTGGAGCAGCTAAGACAAACGAGCCTATTAATAGCTCTACAGAGGAGGTCAGCCCAAAAATCCTATTCAATATTCTATATATCAAGTGTATAATTTTCTGAAGTGTTGCCATGCGCTTTTGTGTTTTGTAGGAGTCGGTTGAGGATACCAGTGTGTATGATGCCATAAACCAAGTGGCAGAACTGGAGGAGAAGGTTTATGTAGAGTACAAGGTAGAGTCTGCTCTTCTATACAGCATACATGTGGTAAAGCCATTTTTAAAAAAAACAAAGAAAGAAAAGAAATAGCCATGTTAGTTATCACACTTTCATCACTGTTAATTCTCAGAGGGCAAATGAATTCATCAAGGCAATGGAGCAAACCTCATACAACATCGAGGAGGGCCTTCCTGAAATGGTGGATCATTCCCGGAAGTTATTGGGTTTGTAGAAATCAGTGTCATTTTGGTTTCCCGTCCATTAGGTCAACAATATGCTCCAAAATAAATGGACTGCTACTGAATATAACACAACAAACTACCCTTACTGATACTGAAGTTTTTTACTCTTTAGGACTATCTATATCTGATGATGGAGCTTTTGAGTTTATTTATTTATCTTGTTGTTTGAGCAGTTTGTGCGATAACAGGCCAAATGTCTATAAGAGGCAGAATAAATGCATTACATAAAGAAATTCTGGGTGGGGGCAATATTTATTCAGTCTTATCTGTCATCCACAGATCTGATACTCGCTTTGCAGTCGGCTGTGGAGCAGGAGCGAATGGTGAGGCTGAACCGCTGAGACGATCCCACGACCAGCTCAGATGAACCAAGTCTGTTTATTCTCTGTTTAGACTGTTTGTTTGTTTGTCTGTTTTAAAGCAGTTCTTGTCGGTTTTATTGTATTAATTAGTTTGTGAAATAAAATGTATTCAGACACTAATGTCACAAATGTCTGGAAAGAAAGCATTGTGGGAACTTCTGGGATATGTTATTGGATGCTGTCATTTTGCCTCACCATGACATCCATACACAATTACTGGATTTTATTAACTTACCTGGTGCCCAAAAAGATGTGCAGCAGCATACGTTTTATTAAAAAAAGAGTATTATGAAGTTATAGTCCTTTTTTTATTATAAAAACAACTGGCTCAGGTTAATCGGGTATTTGCCACTGAAGGTTTGTCATCTGTCCTATCAAGTCCTTTAAAGGAAGCACACTATTTGAAATTAAAACATCATGGGAACAAATAATTATTCTGAAACATGGTTATATTACTTGCATGTACTGTAGTATGCTCTGTCAACATATTAAACCATTAGAAATACCACCAAAAACTACTGAGACCTTACAGCTTAAGCATGTAATGGAAGCAATGCATCTATGAGGGAGAAAAACCTGTACACCTGTAATGAGGATCAGTATTATTGGTCAGATGTGTGTACACAAACATTGAATCTTACTACAAATTATACAACCCTCTCAGCATGTACACAAAAATAGAGATATATATACTGCATGTACACAAAAATAGAGATATACATATAGTTTAAAACAAGGACAACAGCTTTACAAGGTAGACATGTGGCTGTGAATGTATACACACACATATAAATACATGAAAAGGGAGTGATATTAAAACAACAGTAACATATAGATACTTAGATGATAATAATAAAAACACACAAAAGCAGACTTTATGGCTGGATTAGCCTGTTCAGGTGTACAGGTGCTGGCCAGTAAATTCGAATATTATCAAATAGTTGAATTATTTCAGTAATTGCATTCAAAAAGTGAAACTTGTACATTATATTCATGCATTGC
>JAOXYL010000071.1:12615390-12627740 GCA_028564955.1 Terapon puta
GTTTCACTTTTTGAATGCAATTACTGAAATAATTCAACTATTTGATGATATTCTAATTTACTGGCCAGCACCTGTACTTCTTAAACTATCCGCTGAGTGCCGGCCGTAGTTCAGTTGGACAGCCGGAGCAGCAGGTGGCGCTGCAGGCTAGCGTCGGCTGCGTTTGAAGGCCAACTTCGGAGCAGGAAGAAAAGAAGGGCTGTGATGAAATAGGATAAACGGACTGTCAGCTCCTCAACGGACCGACTGAGGAGACGAGCCCGGCACGGACGGCCATGAAGTGGGTACGGCTATCGCTCCTCGCCCTGGGGGTGTTCTCGCTGTGCTGCGCCACGTCTGGCGACAGCAGCGGCGGCGTGAAGAAGATGAAGATGCAGTTTGCGACGGGACCCCTCCTCAAGTTTCAGATCTGGTGAGCGGAAATCTGGCGAGTCATTGCGAGCTAAGAGCTAAAACTGCTCGGCTAACAACAGCGTTATGCTAGGCCGGAGAGCCACTGAGGCTAGCTCGCGGCTGTCTGAAGCACCGGGAAGTACTATTTATTATTATCAAACTAACGGATTGCTTAATTTAATTACTCAACCAGTGTCCAGACACATTTTGTTTAAGTTCCTGTTTTTTTGTTGATATATCTCAAGACACGGAAACATGGCTTCCGCCTGCCACTTCATGTTAAAACCAGTAAAAACCGTTAATTTATGTCGGTTTTATGTCGCTGTGCGGTTTTTGTATATTTATTCGTTATTAATGATTTTGACTTCTGTAGAGCACTTTGGATTACTTTGTAAGGTCTTGAATTAAATGTACAAATACACTTGGCATGCCTCGTGTGCACGTCAGATTTAACTTTTAGCTATTAGTATTTAATGGACAATGGGACTACTTCATATATTTCTGCAGTTGTTGTGTCCTTGTTTGATAATTAGTTCATTTAAATCTAACTAAACGAAAATAATAAATGTGTCCTATTAAGTTAACATGAATATGAGATGGATGGATTCAGAGGAGCTGAACTCTTGACATAGCTACATAAATCATTAACTACATTAACAACATTGTTTCAGGGGAGTTATGCAAATAAGTGTCACGTCATTTTTAAGTTGTTTTTTTTTGCAGAGGCATTACTAAAGAAGCAACAGCATGAAAAAAACATTTGCATTGTAAATCGTTGCTTCTCTCTAAAGCAAACATGCCACAGATATGTAGCGTTGCAGTACAAATCCAACTTAATGGACGCTCGCTTGCTCACAACTGGAATTTCACACTGCTACCAGAACTTTCCTCTGAGAAGAAAATGATCTACAGATAGCTGTGGCATTCACGCGTGCGCACACAATGTCAAGGCTGAATTCATAATCTTGAAATCACGGTTGTTGTGGCTGACTTTTTTTTGTCTGTTCTTGCAGCAGTGCTAACAACCTGTTTGTCTTCACACAGCATTTCCTGAGGGTACAAGCGGGTGTTTGAGGAGTACACGCAGGCCTTGTACCAGCGGTACCCAGACATCCGCATTGAAGGGGAGAACTATCTTCCCATACCCCTCTATCGGTAAGACACATTGTTTGCCTTGTTACAAGTGGATTATATCCAGCTTTATAAAGGCAGCCTGAAAGCTGCCTGGATTAGCTGCGATCCGACGGAGGAAATGGATTCCCATGCTGTTGGGCTTATCTGGCTGTGGATTTGTCCTTGGTAGTTTTAAAGACATGGGAGGAACAAGTGTCATTACAAAAAAGTCCTGCCATAAATCCTATAATGTTCAGTTTTTATTGAAAGAGTTTTGGAGAGGGTCATTATGGAGGCTCTTGTTATACAGTACAGTTACAGCACCACAGATTACATAGTTGAATTAACTCAACCCCCAGAAACGGATAAGTATTTTGATATTTTGATGAAATTGGAGGACTTGTGAAGCATCAGTGGCTATATCTGGATCAAAGATTAGTTTATGCTGTATTCTGAGGTGTTTTAGTTAAAGGTGTGGTGTCACTGACACCCTTGGGTTCTCATCAGCTGTACTCTTAATAAACACACTGGAGATTAACTTCGTTCCAGAAAGGAGACGGTGTCACAATTCTCCTGTGTGTCTGACAGGTTGTAGTTCAACCAGTTACACATGTTCATGTTTAAATGTGGTAAAACAGGATGCGGTCTATTAGTCGCAGGATGATAAGGTGATAGAATTAAACCTGCATGATTTCCAAATACTTCTGTTTTATTTAAACACAATTACTGATGTGGACTCAGATCTGAAACCATGTTTTTGATAATTTCTTAGATAGTTAGATGATTTATTAAATAACTCTCAAATGAATATGCTCACAAGGATAACTGATAATTATATTTTTAACAATGACGAGCTATGAGCTCATACCTATTTGAATACTCTTCAGACTGTCTGCTTCATGTTGCCATGTGTAGGAATTGTATTAAAATATGGTTTGTTTCTTGTTTTACTTCCTCAGACATGTTGCTTCCTTCCTGTCAATGTTCAAACTGCTGCTGATTGGGGTGATTATTATCGGCAGGGACCCATTCGCCCTCTTTGGTATGCAAGCCCCAGGCATCTGGGAGTGGGGTCAGGGAAATAAGGTAAGGTTTACTTGAACTACAGGAGTCATTAAAGCTCTGATCCTACAGGAGAGTTTGCACTGTCATCATGTGTAAATGTGAGTAAGACGGTGGAGTCAGGTTGATGAGTATGATGCAAGTATTTGTTTTACAGGCTTCACAAATATTGCACAAAAGCATTGATTGAATATAAAAATGGAGGAAAGTGGGCTTCATCTTGGCTGTTTCAGATACAGTTGTGTACATACACACTGCCATGTACAACTAAAACCCGTGGGATATCATTAGCACTTTATTCTTCAGGTGGTGGTGTCAAGTATTGTTTTGCTGGTCTGTTATCCCCTGAGTTTACACACATGCCAAAGGCTCAGAGGGAGGATAGCTTTCACTGCTAACCTTAGATATTTCTAATCATAAGCAATCTTGCACTATCAGCTATTTTTGTGGGGAGTTTTAACAGAAAATTTAGGGCTGATGAGAATATACTGTGGTTTTAGTCGCCAGTTAAATAACAGAAAGCCTTGCTATTATATATAGAAAAGATAGACATTTAGTATTTGATGAGCTTGAATTTTTTTTTTCCCTTATCCCAACCAAAAATTGACTGCTAACAGAAAATGAAAATGATTTGTATGTGCGTTTAAAGCTGCTGTAGGCGAAGGATATTGTTTAAAAAAAAAAAGTTAAATGATTTGAGAAAATAAATCTGGTCTCATCGAATGTTCCAGACCCTGTAAATTGCCACTGCGTAATCTTCCTGCACTCTAATCTCATCAGGCAGTAAGGGCAGCTCTGTGTGAGAACAGTGTGGAGGCAGCAAGAAACAAATGGGAAAACTGAGACTGCAAAACCTGTTTAGAAATGACAAAGCTATTTTTCAAAATCGTAACTCGCTTGCACTCCAAACTTTGGTAACTGAGGTGGTGCTGCAACAGTGTATATGAACAGAAAATGTTTGAATGTGTCCAAAACAAGTGGAGTCAAATGATTATGGCTTGTTTTAGGCTGATGTTTATGTTGAGCCAAGAACAAAACTCTGAGCCGAGATGTGTTTTGTGTAATGTTGTTGCTCATCCCTTAAGCACTTCCTCAGGCAGCTTCACGTTAATGCATCAATCAAAAACCACATTCATCCTGAAGTTCTTTTCCCATCTCTAGTTGCAATATTGTAACCGCATCTTTCCAGTGCATTGCGCTTGTGATCCAAGCATAACTGCCAGCAAAAAAAAAGTGGGAGAAATGTATTTTGTGCACAACCTCTTAACACAAATTTCTGTCATGCTTCTTTCAGATATATGCCTGCATGATGGTGTTCTTCCTCAGCAATATGATTGAAAACCAGTTGATGTCTACGGGAGCTTTTGAAATCACATTAAACGGTGAGTCTGTAGTTCACAGGATGGCTCTATTGGCTGAACTCACTTCTCTTGGCGTAAGATTAATTTCGAGGTGGCTTAGTGGTGAAAAGAGTTTTTATTTATTTAAAGTTTTGTGGAGATGGGACACAGTGTAGTGAAGTGTGCGCTGTCCATCCATAGACGTTCCAGTATGGTCCAAACTAGAATCGGGTCACCTGCCCTCCATGCAGCAGCTTGTGCAAATCCTGGACAATGAGATGAAGATGAACGTTCACATGAACACAAGACCACACCACTCCTAACCCTACTCTACACATCCTGGCTGAAGCTAAAAGCCCCTCCATGTAAGTACACAATAATCATAGTTTGTTTGTTTGTTTTTTCGTTGTTGTTGTTTTATACTCATTTTTCCTTTTTTAATTTGACTTGCCCTCCCCTCTCCCTGTTCAGGTTTGAGGTGGGTTTCTCACTGGGCTGTGAGGTGATGTTTATGAAGGTCTGCGCTGAAGGCAGGAAGACTGCTAGCACAGACTGGATGCCCCCATCACTCCTCACCATGCCCCTTCGAGACGTCCCGCCCCCGACGCCAGAGTGGGATCCATGGCGACAGTGCCGGCCATTCTGTATTTTCTTGTACTATTCATACTACTGCAGATTTCATCCAGGTGACATCGGTGGCTCCATAAAGAGAGATTTAACATTGATTCTTATAGTCTTTAACTTGTTGCATACAGTTGATCTATGTGAGTAAAATATTGTGTCATTTGTACCACTGAGCCATATGTAGAATTTTAAGTTTATTGTTCGAAAAGTAGCTTAGCCATGTAGAAAATGCAACACTTAAAAATCTGTAATCACTGTTGTGGAGATAACATTGGGAAATTGTGTATTGGTATGATTTCTGAATAATTTTTATATTGACATAACTTGGAAGAAGCTAAGAAGATAAATAAAACCTATTGTAACTATTTAACTGTGACGGTGTGGTGTTGAGGCTTACTGATTGATTTTTGTGGAACAGTTTTGTAGATATTTTAAGTGTACTAAATGAGGGGAAACATTTTACTATTTTGGGAGATTGTTGATTTAGGTGGATAATGTAATATCAAGGTTTTAGTTTAAAGGAAACTGGAGGTGCAAAGTAGAAAATCTAAATGGGTCGAAGATGTTGCTCCTTTTTTCCTCATGGAGGCGAACCTGCTTGATTCAAGTCAAAGAGTGCACATTAAGCCATCTGCTCCACCTAATGTCATTAGGAGAATCTACACTGATTTGATTACAAGACACAAAACAGATTAGGCATGAGTACATTGTAAGTCTGCCACAGTAAAGTCAAAGTGCCGCAAGGATTAGAATGAGGATATCCCTTCATTATGAGTTCTCAGTAGTAAGTGAATCTTGTAGAATTGAAAGGTTTCAGACCTGCCCTGTCGAGTGTGACTTAACCCAAATGTCGTACCAGAGCTGCCATCTTATCGTCCCAGTGTTCTTTATGATATCAAAGACAGTCCTGAAGGCACCTATTGATGAAGGCCCTTTCACTCTCGCTCATCAGCACATGAGCACTGACTTCCATCAGCCTTTGGGCGACAACACGGAGGTGAGGGGCTTGTGTGGTTGTTGGCAGCCGAGGATGGGAGGGCGTCGCCAGGTACTGGTGAAGATGCTGAATGGCCAGGTGGATCCGAATCCTGCCCGCCAACACAAACAGTTCCTCTTTAATCATTGATGCTCCTGAGGTAGTCCCATCTGTTTTACAGTTAACCTGAGAAAAAGAAAAAAGCATGCGGCATCACCGTGCATCAAAAACTTGATTTATTTATTCATGTTATTTCAACTTTTATTCTTGTCAAGGCACCAAATGAAATCAGCGTGAAGTGTGCAACATATGAAAGGATCATAGATGAGACACAGCTCAATTGCAGCATTTGGACAAGCAGACATAATATCCTGTAAAGCAATTTAAACAGACATTTTAATGCTGTGAAGCTTTTAAGCTTATTAAGGGGAACATTTAAGGAGCACCAAAGTTCAAGAGGTTTTAAGGTCCACTGTCAGACTGTTCCATTGAAGCTACAGATGTCTGCAGCAGTAATAGTGAAAAGTGGAGAGTTTTGCTCACAGCATGGGCTGCGAGTCAGAAGCTAAGTTTGTGACGGTGCACAACAAAACAAATGAATTCTCTCAGTAGAAATAGTTCGGTGAAGATAGAAGATTATGCTTCACCTGAGTGCAGTGCATTCCCATGCTGAACTTTGCCTGTTGGCCTTTCGCCAGGAAGGAGACAAACACTTGCTCCCTCCCCAGGACTCGGATCCCAACGGCTTTGTTGAGAGACAAGAAGACGGGGTGCACGGGGGTGGGAGTGTGGCTCAGGTTGCTCCAGTGCCACCGACGAACCCTGGCCCCCGCCTCATCCAAACACTGACCGCCTGATCTGTTGAGGCTCAGCCTGTGACACAAACACTCACATGCATACGTTACATACAAAAGGTTGCTATCATCATGTTCCACTTGTGGCTACGGATAAGACATTTTTACACCTCAGACTGAAGGCCTACATTAGCTGCAAGTTTAATTAGTTCAGTATATATTTAATAAAATAATAATAAAATTAACTATTACTAATTCAATATTACTTACAAGTATTTTGAATAAATGAATAATCATATAAACATTAGCTTGGTACCATATGTTTCCATTGCTGTGATAACATGTCGCTCTGCCATCAGACTGAAACATGGCTCTGATTGTTTGAGTGGAGGCGTCGCCATCGCTGTCATCGTACACTATGCAGACCCTTCCATTTTCCTCAGTGACCACAACAATAAGAGCCAAGAGGCCTGAGGGATAACTGTTGCCATGACAATAAGGATGGGAACACTCACTTCAATGTACTGAAGATGGGAACTCGGTCTGGCTTGAATTTCAGAAGGTCAAACCTTTGCTGAAAAATCTAATCACACGATAAAACTCTGCTCTGTCTCTGAGTGGATACAAGACTTGGGCGGAGCCATCACGGAAAACAGTGAGAAATTTCATGCCACTGGAGTAATGCTTCTGTAGAAATTCCGCCCCATCCTGTGAAAGTATAATTAAATAAGATAAAAAGATGTTTAATGTTTTTGGTGTGCTGCCTATTGGAATTTGTCTTCTTGACCTGTAACCTCTTAATATCCATCAATGTCTAACCATAAATATTTAGCTAATACAATAACATAAAGTTTAAATTAGAATGGCTTTTGTATGGTTTTATACAATGATCAGACACAATGTGACCACATGGGGGCATCGTATACATTTATGTATAAGATTAAACGACAGCATCCACTGCACAGACTTCTATGGAAAGAAAACCTTTCTATGATGTCATCATCAGTGTTTTGATGATAACATTTACTGAAGATGTTCTTTCAGTAAAACAACTGAGTGCTGTGTGGGCCGTTAAAGAAAGCATGATGTTAAGTTGCCGAACCTGATGATGACACATGCCAAACTGAAGAGGTCTGTGGTCGCAAAAGGGGACCGACACCTGCTTCTCCACCTCTTCCCTTTCCGAGTGTGTCTCAGTCGCACTTACAGGACACAGTGTCCAGCATCCTGTTCCTGGAGCACAAGAGAGCCGGAAGCGGAGGACCTTTGATGCTGGAGCAGCTGAACAAACACACAGAACAGAACTGTATTGGACTCACAAAGCATTTCAAAGTCACAGCTGCTTTAGTATCTAACCAATAATGCCACTAATGTCTACATGTATGTTACTCACAGGTTTCTGCTACAGGCAGCTGGACTGAGAAATCCTCATCGATTCTGAAATCTGACTCTTCTCTAATAAGATAAGATAAACTTTATTAATCTGGCATTGGGGTGAAATTACTTGTCACAGCAGCTCACAAGTAAAACAAATATGAAAAGAGATTACATAAATACATTTAAAAATATAGAAGACATAAATTACATAAATACACAATATACATCCTCCATATGTGCAGATATACAGATATAACCACCAATTGCAGATATTTGCACATATTTACAGTGACAGAGTTAACGGATGGTGATGATGAATAGTGGTGCTATTTTATGTTGAAGGAAAGGATGCAGATTACATTGCTGCTGATTCTAACTCCGTAAATCTTTGTTTATTAAGATCGTCTCACTATTGTTGTGTTTCTGCACGTTAGATTAAAAAAATGAGGACATATTACGATGCAAATTTGTACCCAAGTCCACTCGGTAGGTCAAGGACAAACTTGTTGAGATCTTCCATCTCCCTGCCTTGGCAGGGCAGGTCCTCCATCTCTGAGGCCGGCTTGTCTCCTTGAGATGTTGGAGTGCTGGGCCTCGGGTCACGTCCGCCCCTGACCAAACACCTCTGTTTCACCAGCATCACCCACAGCTGCCGCCACCGGGCACAGCAGAAGACTGGACGTGTCTGAGATTAGCACAAAAGAGGACACAGGGAGGTAAGTATTGCAGCATGTGTGTTTTTGGTGAGAACTTGTTTTTTTTACATTCTTCCTCACCTCAGGCCCCTTTATCCATGTAAGGTCCAGGGAAGGTTGTGCCTTTTCTCCGCAGTACTCACACTTCTGTGTGCGTTCTGCAGGAGGCTGCGAGTGGACACCAGAGCATTAAATTAGATCAGTAGCATAACATAACGTCGGTCAGTAACACAAAACAACCTTCCTGTACATGAGAATTTAGAACAGCAGGAAGAGATTTGATGTGAGTACCGCTGGGAGAAAGGTTGTTGAGTTTATCTCGTGGTTGTCAGGTTCTCGATTGTACCTCAGGACTCCTGCTGCTCTGATACAATAGGTGGGTGTGTCAGTGACAGACTGTTGCCAACTGCCTCGTCTCCCCTTACCAGATCCAGAGAAAAATACAAATCAAAGGAAAGTCATTAATCAAAGAAAATGGTAAATTATATATTTACTGATTTAAAAAAAAGGAAAGGAAAAGGAAAATAGATCTTAAGAAAATAGATAGTCTTACATCGTCATCCAGCTTAGATGGCGGCTCACTCATAATTTGCTCTGATGTAGCAGCAGAGGCATCTAATGGTGGTCTCAGTGAAGTTCCACTGAATAAGACCATTTAACAGATCATAGATAAGTGTGCTTGGAGCAGACTCACAGGACAAGCTGGACCGCCTCCTGGAGTCCAGTCACTGTGTGTGTCGCAGAACCGAATTCACTGCCTGTTTATAGTTTCTCTCCTGCTGCAGGGACATAAACAACAGACAGATGAAGCAGTCAGATAAAACACATACTTCTATCTCAATCTCAAATACTAATAGAAAGTTATATAATTAGAATTACTCTATCTAAAAAAAAATTTAATCAATTACCATACAAAAAAGTACAAAAGAAATGTCAGATGTGAAAGAAAAAAAAACCTCTACGTAAATGCCTGCAAAGAAAAATACACACGTTAATGCTCTCACCTCAGTGCCACACACTTGCTTTGCTGCTGTTGTCAGTAACCTTGGAGATAAAATTGCTGTCTGCAGCTATGTGGAAATGTAATAGCACACCTAGTTTTGGCTGCTGGCTGACTGGTTTTAATATCCACAAATATTAAGAGACGTGATTATAATACTTTTTAATACTGTCTGTACTGTACTGAGTGAGAGTCTTGCTAGACTGAATCTGGATTGAATGTCATTTTCTTTCAATATGTGAAATCAGTTGTTTGACTGCCATTTCTAAAATTAATATTTGTAATGTTTTAATGTGTGTTTGGAGACAGAAAAAAATGTTTCAACCTTAAAAAAAATCAAAATGTCCATTCAGTAGTTTCCTCAACAAACTGAGTTACCCAGTCTTATTCTATTCTCTTCTTGGACTTCTGGTAATTCAGGGTTTATTTAATGTATATTGAGATCTTTTGCAGTGTTTCCGAGGGAACCCACTGGTTCAAAACCATCTTTTTCACCCCTTTCCCATCCACACCGCAACAACATGTTTTACACAATTTATCCAAAAGATGGCAGAGCAGACATGCTTTCTTTTCTTTCTTAATGGATTACCCAGGTCAGAATAAACCTCTGTCATGGACTATTTTTTATTTATTTATTCATTTGTGAAGTATTTAGTATGGGACAGGGTTAGACCAGTGAAACTTTACTTTGCTTTGGAAATGAAACTGCTGTCATGTCATTGTCAATTTAAGGTGCCTTACAAGTTTTCTTTCTCATCTGTCCTGTCCAGGTGTTGTTTAGTTTGTATTTACATTCATTCGTTCATTCATTCATTATTTATTTATCTGACTACTTTTCTTTCTGGTTGTGTTTTAATGGTTTTAACCTATTTATGTTTGCACTCCTGGGAGACAACATATCAACAAGAGCCTTTCATTTTCAGTCTCTAATATGCACTTTTCCCTGTCAAATACAATAAAAACAGAAATAGAGCAGAAAAAAACGGATAATGAGATCTAAAGATAACCTGGCATCGGGGCCGATTACACCCCTCACTCCTCCAGCCTTCCCATTATCCAGGTGCAACGGCTGAGGGAGCGATCAATTAGGCCACCTGTCGCCCCCTCTGATTGGCTGTGGCCGCATCCGCAGGACTCAAATAGCGGCCTCGCGGTCCCTCCCCCCCTCTGCTCAATCAACAGGAGTCGACAGAATGACACCTAAAGGAAAGAGGAAACGCGCGTCTGTCCGCTGGGCTGCGGCTTTCATCCTGGCGTGTTGTTTGGCGCAAACGACGGACTGTCAGCGACTGAAGAAAACCGAGCGGAGGGAAAGCGGCGCTGCCAAAGCGAGAGGCGTCCAGGAGGGGAGGATCGTCTTCGGGAGGGTTCTCGACAGTGGGTCCGGCCCCGAGCCTGAGGCCGCGGAGGGGGCTACGAAGTCCTCAAACGGGTCATCTGCGGATGATGACGCTGCATATCAAGCAGACTTTACAGGCAAGGATTGGAGAGGGGTCCAGTTTAAAGTTGTTTGACTGAAGTTTGGAAATGAAAGTTTTGGTAAATAACTGACTGGCACACTCCTTAATGCCACAGGCTGGCCTAAAGGGCAAAGGCAAGATACCAGCTCCAAAGCGGCGGTGTGGAAGCGCATGGCACCTTCCCTGCAGTGTGGTGGGGACCAGCTGAGGTTCAGAGCAGTGGGACCAGGAGCTTCACAGTTTGCAGTTGAACAAAGTAACTTCATTCAAGGGTCACGAGCAAAACAAATCTTCAGCTGGTGTGATGTAGGTGTCTGTCTTCAATTATTGCAGTCACTTATACTTTTTTTTTTCCCCCCTCTCATCCTCTCACAGGTAATGCATCCCCCACACCTCTGTCCCAAATCCCTCCTACATGTGGCTACAGCATGCACAGAAACCCTCTTGCACTTGTCATGTTGGTTCCCTTTGATGGCTGCAACATTGTTCAAGAGGTAATGTGTGCTGAAACTCTAAATGTAGTGCCTTCAGACTGAAAAGGATAATCATTGGCTGATCCTGGCTGCACACCTTTCTATTCAAACTGTAGCAACATGAGCAAAATGCTCATCTGCTCATGGTCTTGCAAAAAGGCACACTTGGGATTAGATGTATAGTTTTCTGGATTGTTAGACTAATTGTTTGTAACTTAGTTTCAGACCTTGTGTAATCTGAGCAATCTGTAATCTGACTTTTTTCCCCTCCTCCCAAGGGTGGAAATTATGTGCTCCCAATGCGCTGGCAGGGAGTTCCAGTCTCGCTTTGGTGTCCCAAACCTGCAGCTCCTGTAAATCCTGCCCCACAAAACCCTGTTCCTCAAACGCCTGGGTATGTGCCCCAGATGCCCCAGGTGCCCCAGATGCCCCAGGTGCCCCAGATGCCCCAGATGCCCCAGATGCCCCAGGTGCCCCAGGTGCCCCAGGTGCCCCAGATGCCCCAGGTGCCCCAGATGCCCCAGGTGCCCCAGATGCCCCAGGTGCCCCAGATGCCCCCAAGCAAAAACCCAGATCTTACACCAACAACCACAACAGCTGCAAAGAAACCAGTAATGCCTGTATTTCCACAATACCCTTTCGGCAATCCTTTCTATCACTTCTACCATCCTCTTCCAGTCACAACAGCAGCGCCCACCACCAAACCGACTACCACAACTGTCACAAAGAAACCAGATGTACCTCACATTCTGCCATACCCTTTCTTCAATCAACTTCCATATCAGTTTCCATACGTTCCTCCTCTTCCAGTCACAACAGCAGCGCCCACCACCAAACCGACTACCACAACTGTCACAAAGAAACCAGATGTACCTCACATTCTGCCATACCCTTTCTTCAATCAACTTCCATATCAGTTTCCATACATTCCTCCTCTTCCAGTCACAACAGCAGCACCAACCACTACAACCACTACTGCAAAGCCAGCAACTGCAGTTCCTCCAATGTCTCATTTTCCCTTATACTACCACCCTCTTCCTTGG
>JAOXYL010000071.1:12635311-12653245 GCA_028564955.1 Terapon puta
GTGTGTGTGTCAGAGACTCACACATGACACACATAGGGCAGGCCTTAGGATATGCAGGGACATTTAGGCATAATCCCACAATATGAAATACTTTGCCTGTGGTGCCAGAATGGGAAATCATGTCATGCTAAAACAGTTTGTGCATTTTTTTTCAGCATTACAAGATGAAAACTGTGAGACTTTGAATATTTCAGATTTTTGTATCAGAGACGAATGCAGCTTAAATGAGCAGACAAAACTGAAATAAAATCTAAGGGCATCTGCAGAGTGGGAGCTGAGACAAAGTGACAATGGTAAATGATTCAGGGTAAGACATAAACTGACGAAGAAAAGGAAGATGAAGTAACAGAGGAGGAGGAAAGGGGACTAAATTAAAGCAGGACAGTGAAACTTTGCTGAGAAAGACATCTGTGGTCAAAAATATATAAATAGGCGAAGATAGAAAATGCCTGTCAGGAGGGCTTGATCTGACAAAGAGAGCAGAGTGACATAGCATTTCACTGTAGATATTAGATACCGTCTTGATGATGGACCGTAAATGGACAAGTGAGCAAAGACGGTTAGTATTGATAACATAAAACAAATATAGGACCATGATTGCAATTGATTGCCAAAGACGGTAAAGATTAGCTAAAAGAACTGTCCTTTACTTCATTGTAGATGGATAAATGGGAACAACAGATAAGTGAACAAAATCCTAAAAACTAGTGAAGAAGAACAAGCAAAAACCCCCAAGACATACAGAATTTTTCCTGCTTGTTATCTGTTAGATGTTATCTGGGCACTGTTAATGAGGATAGAAGCTGCCAGAGTCATTCATCTATCCATTTTCTTTGCCAGTTCATCCCAGTAGGAAGGGCTGTAACCTATATTCCAGGATGCATCAGGTGGAGCTGCAGTCTACATCCGAGACAGATTGTCAACCTACAGCATGACAGTGATAACGCACAGAGAAAAGCATGCATGTTGGCATATTCATGGAGTTTCCATCTCACTCGATCTGGATGTCTCTGAACTGTGCGAGAGAGACAGACTGCCTGAATCTGCCGCAATCTGCTTTTTTAATTAAGGTTGCAAAAGCAGTCCATTATTTATTGTAGCGCCGGGGGAAAAGGATATTCTCTTTCCGTGCATGCCGGGCTGTGAAATTTCACATCGGCTTTTTCGGCTTGATATTTTTGGATTAACTGATTATTTTGAGAGAGCAGGAAACGAGAGGAGGAGTGTTGCGTAAGGATTGATGTCTGTACCTATTATTGGTGGATGGAGAGAAATAGAACTGATTTTCATAAATGTGTTGCTTAGGTTTTGATAGTGTGGTGAACATATTTATATCATTTCCATCCTGCATTTCCTTAATTAATCCATATTTGTCCCTCCTCCCTAATTTCTTCTTTCCCCTTTCATCCCACTCCTCCTCCTCTGAACCAGAAAGTGCATTATCATTCGGCACAACACAAGTATTTATAGATTTGATTTAAATAGCAACCTGCACCCCCCTTAATAATTCTTCCTGCGACTGTATCCCACTCGGCCAATCAAGCAGAAACAGAACTACAGCAGCACTTTTTTTAATATTCTTTTTTCTTATGTCTTGTTTTTTTTCTCTCTCTTTTCTCCGGCAGGCCCAGAGGAATGAGAGAGAGTCCATCAGGCAGAAACTCGCCCTTGGCAGTTTCTATGACGACGAGCCAGTCATCTACACCAGCTGCAGCAAGAATGGCCAGTCCTCCCGGTGGGTTTGGATCCAGTGCGTGTACGAGTGTGTCATCGTTTGATCAATGAAGCCTTTTGAAGGCCGACACCAATATTTTTGTGTTTTAGCTTCCGACAGCTGACATTTTAGGCCTTTAGATGTTCTCCCACAATTTATCCTCAGATGGATGACAGGCAAACAGTGAGATACGCCCCAGATTAAAATGAATTATTGATTCACAGAAAACCATATTCATCTGTTTTAAAGCCTGAATATGGAACTGATTGTTGTTTCTGTGGACTTCATGTGGTGCTTATATAAGGAGCCTCCTCATACAGACCACATAACAGTCCAATATAAGATGTTTAATTGTATAGCTGCAAATCATATTGGCATACACTGCATGTATGTAGCACACACACACACACACACAGTTTTTCAAGAATCCCTGCTGTTCAGTCAATATCATAGTTTGGTGATGTTGAATTTTTCAGATTTCATGTTGCTTAAAGAGTTGAGGCGGTCGGCACAGCGGTGGTCGGCACTGTTGAGTCACAGCAAGAAGGGTCTGGGTTCAATTTCAGGTTGATCAGGAATTTCAATTATTCAACAGCCAGGAGGGGGGGCTGTTCAGCATCTATCCATTATGTAGGAACCATAAGAAACACACAAAGCAGAAGGATAGAAGTGATTAAATTGACTTTTTGGGTTGTATGTCTGAAATCCAAATGGCAGTTAATGACAACGGCAATGGTATTTACGAAAAGTGAAGGAGAACAGCCTGTTTTGCAAAAGCCTACTGGAAAGACTGAGTCATATATAGGAGAGCGCAGCATAGTGCTCTCAAAGGTGAAGTGAATATGTTGAATTATGCCATGTGTCTGTGGGCATGTTATACTTAGCAACAAATAGAGGAAGAGAACGAGTGACTCAAACAAATGGCAGAAAGAAAATGAAAGGTTTCCCAGAAAGCCACAGTACATAGTCAGTTTGCAGTTTGCAGGGAATTGATAGTAGACTAAACAATAACTATCATCAGCAGAACAAAGAGACTGAGTATGGAAAAAGCATGCAGAGGAGGTGGTACAGTGGTTAACCTCTGTTGCGTAGTGAGTTTCTGGGAGAGAAACTCACTATGCAACGCCAGACTTCACGAGTAGTGCAAACTGTCATGGTGGGATATAGTTTGGAGATTGGATGACCAATGCCAAATCAGTGGGCCAGTCTCCAATTCAAGTACTTTTTAATCTTCTTTTGTTTTGTTGATTTACTTCTTTTTATATTATAATTTCACAAGTATTTTTATTTAAAACAGTGTGTTCATAGGTCTTCCATTGTTTTGCTCTTTATATTTCAACTGCACTGTGGTGTGCACTAAGTTACGTTAAGTGCAAAAGTGTCTTTATTCCAAAAATGATACATAATGATGATAGAATAATATACATAACAATAATGTATAATAATCATATACATAATTACATACATATAATTACATAATGGCATACTGAATTTGACATACAGAGGTTTTGTTATCTAAAAGCAAAGTGAAAGGAAATCATTTTCTCAAGAAATTGATATTTCGTGTTTGTAATTGAGGTTTCAGACAGCTCAAGCGTTCACATACAGTGGAAAGAGTTGCATCAGACAAGTTGGTAAACCAAAGCCACTAACACGACAACACCACTCTTTCCCTTTCATGCCAGCTCTGACCTCCAGTAACTCTCTGGCATTTTGGCTTTTTTCCATAAGAGAGCATTCATATAGCCAGGAGCCCCACGCCCCCAAGCTACTATTTGAGGAAGTCCAGTTCTCGTTGAGAAAGAGGATGTGATGCCTGATATGAGGCTGTGCTCTGAATGGCGAACTTAAGAGTTGTGTGACCTCCAGCAGAGGTAAAGTTGCGCCCCTTTGGGTTAAGTTTGGGAGTGGAAATTCCACTGTCCTGTTCGTGAGATGTTGCTGAAGTTATTGTTCTCATCCCAGGGTAGGGGCAGGTTATTCTGGATTGTTAGGTTCTTTCAGTCAGAGTATCATACTCAGGAATCAATTGAATGATTTTTTTTGAGCTGAGGTTTGAGGCGTTACTGCTATAGAGGTCCTGATGTAATGTCTGTGGTCCCGCTATAAAGGGCCTGATGTAATGTCTGTGGCTTTGGTTGTTTCATTGAAGCTTTCAACTGCTGCTTTTGTTACGACTTGATGAGGTCACGCGCACACTGTGACATTACTGATATTGATACCATTTATGGCCAATAGTATGTAGATACCATATTCTAATGACATACAACTCCTAGGTCAATATGGTCACTGATATGCTGCAAGAATGGCCTCTGCTGTACTGGGAGAGCTTACAGCAAGATTTTGGAGCCTGGCTGTAGAAAGTTTCTCCCATTCAATTACAGTGAGAACAGGCCGGACACTATTTTTTTGCAGTCGCCATACCATTTCTTTTTAGTCCTCATTTATGTTGAAACAGGACTGAACTTCCCCCTTACTGTTCCCAAAAGGTTGGAAGCACACCATTGTTTCATGACATTTAATTATAGTGTGCTCCTGTGGCATTAGGATTTCCCATGATTGAAAGTAGCCCACGTTTTTTTTTTCTCATGGTCACACAGCCCTGTTATCATTCCTGTGTGAACTGAATTATCTAAAAAAGGGGGTCCTTTATTTGAATCATATTGGTGTGTAAAAAGAGAGTCACCATTTACCATTTTGATGAAGAAAAATAAAGTAAGACTCAAGGACTTCCCAAAACATGCAGTTGAGTCCCCATCATGGAATCCGGCACATGATGTACAGTGTAGCATAGAAAGCTGCTGAAGATTTTTGTTGATAGTGTTGTGCTTTTTTGTGGAATTTACAATAGCCACCAAAATTAAATGTATTTTTTCACTTTATTTTTCACAATTCTGCAAATGCTTGAACAACATGTCCAAATATTTCTTGGCCTTTCCACTCATTCCACTTTCTCCTACCAAATTCTACATGTTGTGATTTCATTTAAGTTGTTTTTGTTTTTTTGTGTGTCAAGAAAATCAGTGCAGTCAATGAGTAATTTCCCTTTTGTCTTCCTAGGTTTCACTCTGACTTGGAGACCTTTTCAGTATCTCTAACTAAAGATCAACATGCTCGAGCCTCAAACAACTTATCAGTGCCCCATTTGACGTATTTCCACTGTGTCTTCCATGATTGAACATTTCTCACTCTTGTGTTCTTCCCTCTTCGTGCTTTCCTCTCAGGCTGCAGAGTGGGGTGAACCTGCAGGTGTGTTTTGTCAACGACAGCAGCAGTGACAAAGACAGCGATGCAGAGGACAGCAGGACGGAGACCAGTTTGGACACGCCGCTGTCCCCTGTGGTACGTACAGCTTCTGTGACGCTCTGCACGTGTGTTTCTTTCTCGTCACGACTCTCATTATGCTTTGTACTAATCATGTGTGAGAACCACACTGACCGTTGCATCATAATTTGACTTACGCCACTTCCTCTTCAGAGCAAACAGAGCTCATCACTATCAGACCGAGACACGGCGGAGGAAGACTCGGACCCGTTGGATGACTGCGGCGGGTTCTGGCGGGTGCAGCGGAGGTTGCAGGAGGAGGCCCGGGTGGCCCTGGCTCTGGCCCGACCCATGGCCCGCATGCAGGTGGAGGTGGAGAGGCAAATCCAACTGCACAGACGTTCACCTGTGGCCGACTTGGTTAGTCAGTCAGAGAGGGAAATGGAGATCAGAGAATTTGTGTGCGTGGGGGCGATGAGAGATCTTTCTTCCTTCAATGCATTTGAAGAAATCATCCTGAGCAATGAAATGTCTGTCTCATATGTGACGGGGAAAAAAGTTTAATAGAATGACTTATGATGACTTGCTGTTACGGTAAATACAGCACATTAAAAAAAACACATTGGAACAGAGTTTCAGTCAGGGTTTTTAAGTAGATGTGTGTGTGTGTGTGCACGCATGTGTCTGAGACAGAGCCCCAGAGAAACCCACTGTTAAATACCGTTGAAGAAAAGTAGATGAGTCATACTGTTGATCAATCACGCTGAATATGATCAGTACTGAATAATACTGTTTTAATGTTTGGTCACATTTTGTGCCATTTTTCACACGTTGACATGCAGTCATTTCCCATCTATGTGTGTTTACGTATTTACAGCTCCCCCATCTGCCCCACATCAGCGAAGGCTTGATGAAGAGGAATCTGAGGCGAGGAGACATGAGGGACATGAGTCTAGGGCAGCTGCAAG
The DNA here is from genome assembly GCA_028564955.1 of Terapon puta. NCBI lineage: Eukaryota > Metazoa > Chordata > Actinopteri > Centrarchiformes > Terapontidae > Terapon > Terapon puta. The sequence continues at coordinate 12,641,258 of JAOXYL010000071.1, forward strand.
TCATCACAAATGACCTACACTCACAGATTCAGAGTGAGCAGAGCACAAACACACACGACCAATTATCACCAGTATTTGATAAACCCAACAAACCTCATGCTCTTCCATGTGTCTATTTCAGAACCATATTAGTAGAATATGTTGATCTTTATTATGTCAACTTTTGAAAATTATTTTTAGACAGTTTAACTCATCCAAAGTGGTTTGTTATGGAAGGACTATATACCTCCTCACCATATGTAATACTCTAATTTAAGGTTTTCAATTGACATATAAATATAAGATTTCTGGTCTTTAATATCTGAAACATCAAACTGAGGTCAAAAGACTTGATTGATTGAGGTTATGGGTTGAACTCTGGGTATAATCTAACAACGTTCACAGAGCAGGCTCTTAATTTCTCTTCCTCCCTTCCTAAATCGAACACAGGTCTAAATGAGGAGCTGGTGCAGTTGCTGCTGCTGAGGGATGAGCTGCACGTGGAGCAGGATGCCATGCTGGTGGACATAGAGGACCTCACCAGGTGAATCTCCCCTTTCTCTCACCTCAATTCATCACATTCGTGTTTGCATTTCTGGCCTACATTTGCAGTAAAAAGAGTCCATTTCTAATGCACGTGCTGCCAGAGGGAAGTAGTCTGCATATGCTGTACTTTCTCTCCTGTGCTCACTCTAATGCGCATGTCGTCGTTTTTTTGGACAGGCACGCTCACAGCCACCAGAGGCACCAGGCAGAGAAAGCTCTCTCTAAATAAAACACCCCACCTACATGTGTGTCCGCCTGCACGTCGTCTTACCTCCCACTCCACTGACCGTCAACCAGTGTTACTAATGAAACTCCATCTGTGCTGACTGTTTCTGGGGAAATCATTTTACCATATACTGTAATACTAGACACACACACACGCATAATGTATCACACTGCAGGACGCTGTCAAAGGGCAGAGGACCAGACATCCAAAAACAGGTTGCATCATCGCTGCCATCAGTGTTGACAGAGTTGAGTTTGTGCAGGCTTTCGCTTTCACTCAGCGAGATTAATCATGCCATATTTTGTAGAATTAGGGGAGTCCTCTCGACTTAATTCCCTCCCTGACTTACCTCGTCACCATTTTGCACTGTACACTCATGTATGTTAACGCTGGGTTGGAGACAGCCTGAAAAAAAAGGGCCACACCCGATCGGGCTGCAATTAACTTTGTCTTTTGTTCGGCTTCTATCGATCAGGAAGATGGATCAGTTCCTCTGTAGCCGCGCACTGTTCACATGTTAGTTGTTTCTTTCACTGGGAGCACCACGTCATTGCTGTTGGAATTCGCTATGATGTGTCTCCTGTCTGAGCTCTGATTTGCTGATCTGTGGCTTAGCTTCACATTGGTGTTTAAATGCTGCAGTAGGGGGTCTTGAAAGGATCATTTAGATACAAAATTCTATGTGATAATTGCTACCGTTGCCACTCGCTTTAAAGATGCATTTAGAGCCACGAAGAGCCCCTAAATAAAGATATGCAAATCCTTTCATTATGCTCAGTTTACTAATGCTAAAAAGAGAGTAAACATAAAAATATATAACAAATAAACAAATAAATAACTAAATTACAGCCTAAAATATATATATATATCTACTTTATCTGTTCAGGAGATTTATGGACATACTGTATGTACATGATAAAATATATTATTATTATTATTATTATTATTTATTAAAAGGATGAAGAACATGCCTTGTTGTGTTTAAATGTTTTCACTCTCACCTTTTTACGAATGTCACTTAACACAAAGTTAAACTCTCTTTTTTTATTGTACTATTGTATTGCTTCATTAATAAATGTGTAATGTATGATTGTAAAAAAAAAAAAGGTTCTCCAGTAATAAATGTTTCATGTGTGTGATTTTGTTTATATTTGGCTCCTTTTCTTGAGAGTTCATTTGCATTTGGTATCCCAGCTAAGGCTGCATGCGTTGATGTTATTTACTGTAGAAACTAATGACGCACACATAAACTCGTGCAACTTGGGGGAAAAAAAGTCTGATCTCATTCACTTCAGTTTCAGAGTTGTTTGAAAAGGCGCTGCTCACACATTCACGCTTGTGTTGACACGTACGTAATTGGGTTTTATGCAGGACTACCCCAAGCAAAGGGGGAACAGCTCTAACTGTGGCAACATTAATACACTCAGCACTTAATTCAGAGGATCTGCTATTAGATTATTATGATTATCATTGTCTATATTACAGGAAAGGTAACATTAAGTGTGGCACTAGGACCCAGGCAATGCACAGTCTATAAAAAGATGCAGGCAGCTCACCTGGGCCTTTCTTCACCTGACAGAGCAGCTGAAGCCAGCTCCTGTTCCCTTAAAAAATCATGTTTAAAAGATTTAATTTAATAGTGAACCATGAAATACTTTCTTTATCTCACAATAGCAAATTATTAAAGATTTGTTAAATAAATGTGAAAAACACGTGTTTAGTTAGGGGCTTGTGGTGGCTGCATACACACATAAGCCAACACAAACACGATTCTTCATAAATATAGATTACAGTTAACGGCATTGGGGACAATAAGTTATATTAATACATACACATTGTAAATGTTTTGTAAAATGTTTCTTAAAAAGTTTCTTTTGATATCAAAGTGCTTTTCTTTCTTTACGTTTTAAAGAAGGACATTACTAGAGGCTGGCCAGTGTTTTTCCCCACATTTACTGGATTTTAGGGTGACTTTAATTTTGTGACCGTCCTGTGTTCCTCTTTCTACGCACAACTCTACACTTACCTCCCTGATATTTCAGTATAGCTCTAGATCATATCTGTTGATTTAATTTATGAATCATGCCCTGATTTTAAACTTTAAAAAGTTGATCAGAGGAGTCTTTTATTTCACACGCTGTCAATAAAATCTATCATTTGGTCTTGCGTATCATCTCATTACATTATGATTATAATTGTGATTAAAGTTATTTTAAAAACTACTCAATTGTGTTAGTAATCTTTATTTGATAAGAATAAATTACATTCTTGACACTGGCAAAAAATAAACTTGTTGAATTAAAACAATAGTACAACAGTAAAAAAAAAAAATTAAATGTTAAATGTTGTCCGTGACCAGAATTGCAGTTTCAATATATTGCTTTCACTCTGCTCTCTTTGGAAATGTCAACAAGATCATTACTCATCAGTGTTTGTGTTAATTCCAGTTTCACCTAAGCATTTGGCGATATAGGGGAAGAATTACACAACCTTGACTGTGCACTCACAGTTAGGTGTCAACACTGCTTTACCGTAAGGGAAATCCCTCCATCAGCCTGGGTATAAAACACTTAAGGATGCCTGAGCTCAGTCAGTCACTCCAAAGGAGAATCAACGGTCGTATCCAAGATGCAGCTCATCAAGCTTTGTGAGTACGACGTGCCCTGACTGAACTGTGCTTTCTCTTTGCAACGAAGTAGTAGAGGATTTACAGTGGCAACTATATTTTACTTTACTTTTTCCTCAGACTTGTCTCCTGCACTGCTGCTCGTGCTGCTCACCTGTCCTCTGTGGCAGGTCGGTCAGCCTCTGCCAGTGACAGTTAAAGGAACGATGACAGCCTCCTGTGTTTTATACGCCCGGGCGCTTCTGGAGAGCATTGGCCAGTCTCTTGCAAATGTAGGTCTAAGCAAGAGTGAACAAAATTTGTACACAGCTTTGTTCAATTTGTCCTTAATTTATAGTTTTTAAAATTCTCTCGCCGTGTCCTAGAACACTGCGACCCATGGAATCAACTGCACAAAGCAGAGTGTGGAGCTGTACATAAAAACTACCACACCATCTGTGTGTGCGCCAAAGGTAGGCGACTGTTTTTTTATTTTTTCTTAAATCATTGAACTTTTAAGCTTTTTCTTTTGTAGAGTGTGGTGTGAAATTTAATTGTATTTGTCCCACAGGAATCCAGGTGCTCAGAAGCTGTTGAGACACAGTTTAATGAGGTAAGTTGTTTTTTTATTTTTACGCATTAAATCTGAGTGGGAAGATACAACTCTGTTTTTCTGAGTTTATTTGTACAAGTTATTAGATACCCCTGCCCTAATGTGATGTGAAATCCAGGGTGAAATAAGGGTGGGTCTTTGTTGATTTGGTCATTAATCCAATCAGTGTATGTTTTCCACACTGATGACAGGCAGTAGGGGGGTTGTCCAGAACAGCGTTATATTGAGAGGTGCTTTATGCTGTTTCTTGTTTTATGCCAAACACATTTCCAACAGCATCAATAACAAGATGAAACATAATTTTAAAAATAGCATGTTTCTTGTGAAGATGTGAGGGCAGGGCTGGAGAGTTGGACTGCATTAGACTGTAGAGGTGAACCTGACAAAGGGGCCACAAAGTGTGTCTACATATTAAAATATGTATAAATATAGTGTCCTTAAAACTGTCTTTTCTGTTTCTACATCCAGAGGTTATGTCTGACAAACATCGGGAAAGATCTGTGTCACTACTACAAATTTCTAGCAGCTCATTCGGACAGTTCGCTCAACAAAACTCTGTACAGCCTCAGAGAACTCATGGAGGTAAACAATGTTTACATCAAAAGCCACATTTTGTGTAATATTGAGTTATTAAGTTTCAAAGATTTTAAAGTAAATCATTTCCTTTCAACAGAACTGCTTTGCATTGTCTCTGCCCAAAGACTTGGCCCCAGTGGAGGTAAGAGTTATATTAATTCTTTCTCTTGAATGCTAGATTTTTATTTACTCTGACATCTCTGATTTCAATGACAAAGGCGTGAATTTTTTTTTCTAATTTTGTAAAAAGATAATCAAAATGTCTTCTTTTTTTCAGGCTACGGACAACACCTACGATCAAAGACTGAAGCTCTGCAAAGTGATGAACGGCTTCCAGGTCCGCGCCACCACGATCACCAGAGTCATCTCATATCTGAGTGATCAAGCTCAGCAGTAGCTACAAGAAGCTTTACACAGCCACTTTACAGACAGCTCCCATAAAATACAGGAGCAGCTCATGCTGTGTTCAAATAGTCAAATTCTGACATAAAAGCTTTTTTTTTCACAGATACATACTTATTATTTTTATGTAGTCACTTATATTTAACATCAAGATGATGTGTTACTTTTTGTAGTACTTTTTTAAAAAAGGTTCATTTACACACTATTCTATTTATTTATTTATTTATTTATGATATTTGAAATATTCTGGACTATTTATTTTGAACTATTTATTGTCCTGTTATACACTTGTTTGTAAAAGCACCAAATAAAGTTTTTTTCCTGCAAATTCAGCTGATTTATCTGTCATTTATTCACTGTCACTGACTTGTTTTTCACTTTAAGTGTCACTGTGAGATTGTCCATGTTGTTACAATTATTGAATTCAGTCACTGTAAGTTTCCTAATTTAAAAAAGTACTTGACAGCGATTGTTGGTTTATTTTCTACAACCATAACACAACAACATGCTGCATGTGATTTACAGGAAAATTGTCATTTGCTCTAATTTATAAAAGATTGCATTTATGATGGTTCTGAACTCCTAAGATTGTGATTTCCTTGCCATTATAGTGTTTACCATCAGACACGCCTGACTGTATTTCCCACCTCAGACCAAGCAGCTAGGCCTTGTCAGGATTTTACTAATAGAATGCAACGTAGTGTCTGTTTACGCTTCATTTGGAAAGTCCAGAGTTAGTTGTCAACTTACTGATAGGTGACCTTAATATTGTGGGTTTAAAAAGTCTTTTGGTCATCAGAAGGATGTGAAAGTCAGTCAAAAAGGTGTTCAATGGCTGCTCTAGAGCCTGGATTACTCCAGTAATGAGATGGAGTCACAGTGATGTAAGGATCGGGGTTGAAGTCTATAGAAATGAAGCAGATAGTCAAGTGTCAAACATCTAGGACAAGCTTAAAAGTAGAAAACAAACCATGGAATATCCCAATAAACCTTTCATTGTCAGCTGATGTTTTTGTAATTCAGCTGGCCAAAGTGATTTGTGCTGCTGTTGGTTGATGTTTTTTAGTTCCTTCTCAGGGTACTTTGGGTTTTGGGAATGATGATGATGTTCTCTTTACATGTGGCGTCTATATCATATCTGTCCGTTGATTTGGAATGATGTTTAAAAAGTGCAAAACTTCACTGAAAGTGAAATATAGCTTTTAGTTTCAATTTGCATTGCTTTCCGTGTTCAGTGGAACTGACTCGTGAGTTTTTGCGGCTGTTGGGGTTGAGGGGGACCTGTGATGATCATACCACAGAGAATCAGACGCAGCAGATCTAAACACTTGACAATAACAATAAAAAACATTTCACACCGTGCTGGGTTTTTCCCTCTGTGCACAAACTCACAAAGCCACCGCACAAGCAGAAAAACGTGTTGTTCTGCTGCTAACCTCACTTCAAATTATAAATAGTTTCAGACCAGATACTTATTAACAGGTAATGATAGCCTGTCCAAAGATTTTTTTTTTATTTGCTGCTTCATGTCTAACTGGTAGACTAACAGAATACAGATACTAAAGTCTATATTTGTCTTTTAACCAAAAAAGAACTTCCTGAAAACAACTTCCTCTGAGGCTTCACACAGCTCCAACAACCTCCGTTTTTAAGACAGAGCGGCCTGCATGTGCAGCCCGAGAGGCAAAACCAGGGGCAAACACAGTTTACAAAGCACTGAGTCCCAGAGACACGTAGTCTGTAGCCGGGTCCTTCTCTTGCATCACCTCTTCGCTATTTCAGTCAGTCAAATTACAAGATGTTGACATCAAACTGCACATTTCCACACCCTTAATGTGCATGTTTCAAATGTGATTAAACCAAAAGATCCTGTCTGAATTTGATAATGAAATGCTGCCTGGTTCAGGACAAATCTCAAAGGAAACAAAGTGTCCTGTTCACTGAGGGCACCTGATAAACAAGCTGACATTATCCAGCTGAACTCAACCCTTTTTTGCTGTTTTAGTGCCACCTAGTGGACCATCTAGTTTATAGCAAAAAAAGGACCACGCCACCCAAGCGCTTAGGCCTGCATACGAGATTCCCATCAACTGTCACTAAGACGAAAATCTTTGACACTTTTCTGTTGACACTTTTAAAGTCGTGACAGAACAGACATGCGCAGTGAGACGGGCCTATAATCAGTCAGATGGTGCGTCCAGGTGTGTTTAGAGAGATCAAATCGCCCGGGATCACCCACAGCTGGTTATATTTTCAGACGTCGTGGTCGCACTCCTTCCCAAACCTGCTCGAGGCCAAGCATGGACCGCAGCCTTCAAAGGACCCACCTGTGGCGCCTGATCGTCCTGATCTCGCTCTCCACGCTCGCGGAAGTCCGGCTGGCGCGCGGCCGAGGCTCCCACGGTGCCGCCCGGCCTCAGGTGAGCGAGCTCGGGCGGCCGCAGCAGGGCGCGCCCCCTCGTCCCGTGGTGGTCAGGTGCCCCCCGGACTCCATGGAGGTGGTGGTGCGGGCGGACATGTTTGATACGGGTCTTCAGGTGGACGGCAGACACGTGCACCTGGGCTCAGACGCGGCGGGTGACCGAGGCGCATGCCGAGCAGTGCCATCAGGTGAGGCGGAGTTCACCATCCGGGCCCTCCTGGTGGATTGTGGGACTAAACTCTCAGTGAGTATGGTGTGTGTGTGTGTGTGTGTGTGTGTGTGTGTCAGGTGTCTTTGCTCCCTTGCTGTGTAGAATGTGTGAGATCTTATTCTTTTCAGTCCACAAAGACGAAGATCATCTACTCTAATGTTCTGATCTACTCACCTGAACCTTCGTCTGACGGCTTGCTTAGACTGGGTGGAGCGACTATTCCAGTTGAATGTCATTATGAAAAGTGAGTTCTGTTGCATATGATTTTTATTCCTCGCTCCTTGGACATTTGCACAGCACTTGGAGCCAAATCTTGTAGGGATGCTGTAACCGGCTGTCTTGTTTCCAGGAGGTATTCTGTGGATGGTATCTCCCTGCGTCCCACCTGGGTTCCTTTGGTCTCAAGAGCCTCAGCAGAGGATCAGATAGACTTCAGTCTGCTGCTGATGACCAGTATTTAGAAAGATGTCATTCAAGGAACATCTGTTTATTTATTCTATGCTCACATGCATCCTTTCGAATGGTGTTCTGTTGCTTTTTTTTGTCTCAGGATTGCCTCTTGAAAGTTTGCTTGCATTTTTTTCAGGTGATTGGCAGTTTCAGAGGGGATCTTTTTCCTATTTTGTGGGAGACCCCATGCATTTAGAAGTTTCCACCATAGTTGGTAACCACACGCCACTGCGAGTCTACGTTGACCACTGTGTTGCCACGGCAACCCCTGATACAGAAGCAACATTAAGATATGACTTCATTGAACATTACGGGTGAGCAACCAAACCTCAGTTGGAAATGATCATTATAGCTTTTTATGATTTGTGATCTTTTGATCTGTTAAAGCAACTGCATTACCAATGTTGGTCTTCCTTTGCCACTGTTAAAGATGTTTTGCTGATGCTTACCTGACAAACTCCAGCTCCCGCTTCCTACCAAGAGTTGAAGAGCACAAGCTGAGATTTCAGCTTGATGCCTTCAGGTTCTACCAAGAGGCGAGCAATCAGGTCGGTTATTGTTTTCTTGTTCTGGTGTTTTTTTTTTCTGTTCAGTATTCTTAAGACCTGGGAGTCCAAGGAGTTTGTTCATATTTTGCACCAAACACTCTCTCCTACAGATCCACATAACCTGCTACGTGAAGGCTGTTCCAGTCACATTAGCTGTCAGCTCCAAGAACAGGGCCTGCTCTTTAATTGAAAACAGGTTTTTATTATTGTTGGTGTGATGATGCAGGTATTTTGAATCAGTCAATTGTGTCATAATGAAAATGTTCTGTCCTCTATAAAACATGGGATGAGGTGTAACGATGTGATTAACTTCATTGAAGAGAGTACCCTCAATTTTGAGTTTTTCCTCCTTGTCCAGGTGGAGGTCAGTCGACGGGAATGACCAGGCATGCAGAAGCTGCGACCTCTCCCACCGGGCGGAGGAACCTCCGTCCACAGAACCTCCTGAAACTACCACCAGTACCAGAGCACAGCCTGTGGTGACCCCACAGGACAGTTTAGGCCAGGAGAGACCCACACATCGCCCGGCTCGGTATTTCCGTGTTCGTCCAGGAATGCACCAAAGCCCAAACAATCAGCAGTTGTTCGGTGGATTGATGAAGAGGGAAGCCAAGAACAAAGCAGGCAAGTGCAGCATGTTTTGCATTTACTGAATTCTTACGTTTTATGTTAGAAACATTCAATTTAAACTGGCTTTGTGCTTTCTCAAATTTTAGGCTTATAGATTCTGTTTAATTATGTAGCCCTTTTTAGTGCAGCTTTTTTTTTTTTTGTCAAGGCGAGCCCATGTGATTTTATTTTACAGAGCAAACTGTCCAGCTGGGACCCATTACTGTGCTCCCATCCAGCAAAAGCAACACAAGGCCAACAGATTCCAAAACAACACTTTCACCAAAGAACGGGACCACCTGAGGCTCAGCAAAGCACAGTGAGGACAAAAAATACTGAACAAATGAATATTTTGGACACAACAGAAAGTCCCTGTGAGTGCTGAGGTTAATTTTTGTCATTTGAAATCCTGTCTCGATTGAAATTAAGTTTTTCTTGTGAACTTTACTGCGAATGTTTCTATTCATTTTGTTAGTTGTATTTTTCTGAACACGAGACAAAACCTTTTGTCCAATAAATATTTTACATTAACTGGGCTGGTGTCTTTGTTTTGTGACATGGTCTAAACAAAATGCACAAGGTTTACAATTATCCCAATTATTTGAGATTTGATATTTACAAAATTCACCATCCACCATCTCTGTGCCAAGAACTCTATACATCTTCGGCAAACAATTTAATTAGCATTGGGTTTCAAGCACTCAGAGTCATTAGGCCTGAGCTAAAGGATGTGCTGTGTGTTTGTCCATTTTAACACAAAACACACAACACACAATTCATCCTTTTTTCCACATCCACTGTAAAGCTCCATCTAACATAATACCAGGTTTTGATCTGAGGAGGGCAGACATGCTATTAGGGAGCACTTCCCTCCATTACCACCCACAACCTACTCATCTTGTCACATTTATTGATTAATCATTGCGAGGGCATATGATGCAGTGGAAAATGTTTGTTTTGCCTCCCACATCCAGTAAGAATTGTCGCATGTCTCTACAGTAATGACCATTAAAATAGTCTTTAATGTTTTTGGTCACTTGAGTGGGCTGTGAGTTGTGTTTTTAATCAGAATAAAACTACTCATCTCTGTCCACCAGTGAAAGGAAAATGTCCCACTGTTGCAGCAGCCTCTCACTTTGAACAATCACTTGCTGACAGGTGTAGCTCTGCACTGCGAGCATCAGGTATTCTTATCAGGCGTAAAGGACGACGGCCAAACCATCTCAGCCTTTTAGGGAAAGACCTGACATGACCCACCCCCACCCCATCTTAATGTACGCGAGTATTAATGTTGCAAATGGAAAATCGCTGCGCTCTTGCCAGATGGAGCACTTAGTTATCTGGGGCGTAGCTGAGTCAGCACCTCGGACAGCGCCCCCCTCCTCGGTGGGCGCGTGGAGCGCTGTCCACGGTGCTGAAACATCCAGGGTGGCCTCTGCGGGCCGCTTGTGTTTAAAAAAAAAAAAAAAAAAAAAACTCTCCTCCCATCCCCACCTAAGCGATTACTCTGTCATTTCTCTGCGCTTCCGACGCGACCGGTCGATCTCCCGGGCGCCTGTTTACTCTCATATCAAACGAATCAGCCATCGTATGCGAGTCTGTGTTTACGACGTGCTGGGCGGCATCAATACAGCCGCTAAGTGCAAAATAAATCAGGGGCGTGCTGAGGACACACTCAGGAGTTAATGCCGAGCTTATTAGCATATTCATGCGTTGCAGAGACGCATCCAGTCTGCGCACAGCCTCAGTTTTACTTTGGTGAACACCGGGCTGACTGGTTACTGAGCGGACTGGTGGTTGTCTTGTGTTGTTTTGACGTCTCATTTCTCTCCCTTTTCAACGCTGATTTGATGTCCTCCTCCGGGCATGCGGCTCGTTGGTGATGGCTCTCAGTCAGCGCGCCGACCAACGCGCCTCTAAGTGAACCGTCACCGGATCGTCTCTCCTCTCCGGGGCGCAGCGGCGATGCTGCCCCGCTCCACCCGTGCCCTGGCGGCCTTCGCCGTTTGCCTCCTCGCCCGCCCGGCAGTTCACTGCATCCGAAAGTGCGGGCAGGACCTCTGCCGGGACGACCAGGTCTGCTGCGCGCAGGGGAACGACACGGCCGCCGTCACCTGTTGCAAGCAGTTCGTGGACAAAACTTACTACAACATCGCCATGGTCACCCGCAAACTTTCCGGGGTGCTCATCATGCTGCTCCTCTTTGCCGTGGGCTACTTCGTGCAGCGGGTGTTGTGCTCCCGGTCCAGGCAGCTCACCCCGCCGCACAGCGGGCACCCGACCGGCACCGCCTCGCAGGAGCCGCTGGTGGAGAGCTGCGCCCCGGACCGCTCGGTGCGTCCGGCCCCGGTGGCCCAGCTGCCTTCATACGAGGAGTGCAAACGACTGCCGACATATGAGGAGACGGTGCGGGACGGGAGAGGACGGCCGGAGTGCAACACGAGCCAAATGTCATGACGAGGCTGGATCAATCGCGGCTCCACGACAAAGCACAGAATTCGACATTTGAAATGAATTTTATAAAATTATAATGGAAATCTGAGAGGCGCAGACCCGCCCAGGACGTTATTTGATGTTTCCTGAACTGTGTCCCTCTGTGCAAAACGCTTTTTTCACCCACTATGTGATTTTATCACCCCTCCATTTGTCCCAAGGAGCGAGCCTTCAAGGTGGTTCCACTTCCCAGTAAAGCTTGTGTTAATAAATCATTAATAATAATGGTTTATAAATAAGTTATTATTAATAAACCATTAATAAGATCAACTTCAGGCGTTTCCTGGTCGTGAAAGGTCTCTTTTGCT
>JAOXYL010000071.1:12653345-12666568 GCA_028564955.1 Terapon puta
ATAAATAAGTTATTATTAATAAACCATTAATAAGATCAACTTCAGGCGTTTCCTGGTCGTGAAAGGTCTCTTTTGCTGGATTCCTCCAGAACGACACCTGTTTGGTGTTTTTCGCTATTTAATCCATCATGACTTAAATAAACAAAAACAACAACAACAAGAAAAAATCGATGGATTCGTCAACATTTGGAACAGCAAATTTGTTTGGAATTAAAAAGCACCAGCCAAAGGGCCTTTTCACTAGTTCCTAAAACAGGTTGTGCGCGTATCTGTGTTGATTATCTCTCTGACGTTGGTCAGACAGATGCCTCCACTGACCTAAGAGTTGAATGCAAATCTCCCTGGCCGGGTGAGATAATCGAGCCCTGTTTAATAATTGAAAGCCGATATGCTGTACACCGGCGAAATCATCTCTGCGGTAACTGGCTGTGCGTCTGTGGTGCTCTGTGGTGGTTTTAATGCACAGTAATAGACGTGATGTTGTTTTGTGTTTCCTGTGGTATCCATAACAGTAAAAAACTAAGCTTTTATGAACTCACTGCACTCTTAAGATGCTGTAAATCCAAATGGGATGTGTGCGCGTAAAAGCAAAGTGACCAAAAGCTCTGATCTCTTTATGGTTTATTGTTCATGTGAAGGAGTTTAGATTTAAAAACCAACTTTTATCCAAATGAATAATGGTTGAAAGCGACACATTTCCCATAAATAAATGTCAGTGTCTGGTATTCGCTTTGAGGTAGTGCACTCTTTCCTTGATATTGTCTTTCACCGCCACGGGCTCCGACGGGAGCTTCACCATCTGGACCACCCGCCTGAAGGCCTCCTCCACGCCGACCCCCGTGGACGCGGAGCACGGCTGCACGAACCAGTCCCGCCCCGAGCAGAGCTTCCTCAGGCCGAACCTGTCCTTCATCTCGGTGACGGTCAGGGCGCCGTTCACGTCCTGCTTGTTGGCGAGCAGGACGAGCGGCCGGCCCCGCAGCTGCTCGCTCCTCAGGGTGCTCTCCAACTCCCGGCGCGCCTCCTCCATGCGCCCCCGGTCCGAGCTGTCCACCACGAACACCACGGCCGCCGCGTCCTGGTGGAAGCTCCTCCAGTGCTCCCGCATCTTCCCCTGGCCGCCCACGTCCCACAGGGTCAAGGCGAAGCTCTTCCTGTTCTTCTTGGCCTCGAACATTTCCACGTTGAAGCCGATGGTGGGGACGGTGCTGACACACGCGTTGTGCCTCAGTTTGTAGAGGAGGGTGGATTTCCCCGCGTTGTCCAGGCCCAGGAGGAGGACTTGAACTTCGGGCAGTTTGGATCCTCGCAGCCCCATGGCGCCGCGGACACAGAGAGAGAGAGAGAGACAGAGAGAAAGACTTTCAGCTCGAGTGCGACAGGCACATCTTCCCTCCACGGTGCTCTCTTGACGCGATGTTTGCTCAGTGCGTTGCCCGGAGTTTAATAGATAAGCCATTCGCTCCGTGCGGGTTGTAACTCGCTGCGCACCGATAAGGCGTCACGCCAGGGGGCAAAGTTTGTGTCAGCCAGATGATATCCCCTGTTTATATTCGCTACATTAATAATCACACAAAGTTATTGTATCATTTATTCACATTTAATAGTGTTTCAGTGTGAAGGTCATCCTTTGTTATTTTACTTAAAGACATTCTGCTATCGAAGTTGTGCTTTAAGTCAGAGCTTTAAGGCACGTTGAAATGATAATCAGATACATTATCACTGAGTCAGAAATAAAGATAAATTATGTTATTTGTTTTATTATACGTGTCATCGGTGCACAGCACCTTGGATACACTGTTACATACATGGGATACACATGAAAATCCATTTTTGACTTTAATGACATTAACTTATGGATCATACTCCCCCTATAACAAAACAGGTGCCTCAGACAGTGACAATCAATAGATAAACATGAGGAACAATGTCCAGACTTCACATGCCAAAGAAAGTAATGCTCGTGTTAATGTACAACAACATTTCAAACGCTGCAACTGTCACATCCTCATAACAGAAATAAGACATGGCAAGAGGATGTTGTATCTTTCAACACTTTCTCCAAACCTTCTCAGATGTATCTTTTACTTTTACTTCTCAAAAACAAGATGTGCCATCACCACCTTGGACACAGTGGTGATATGACACATTTAAGTCATGAGGAGACCCTCTAGACAAACATTCAGTCCCAACAGAAACCTCCAGCCCACAACACAACACATACTATTTCATTTTTTAAAAAAATCTTAGTGTAATGATGTTATCACAAGAAAAGAGGTAGAGTCAACTAAGAAGGAAGGGTAAATAAATCAATGGTGGTCAGCCATTGGAAGGATGCATATTCCACTTCGGCACAGTTGGCACAGTCTGCCAACTCTCAGTGACTTAACCCAAGCTCCCCTCCTTCATCTGATCCACCTCACAACATTCTTCATTCCTACTAAAACAGACATAATAGTCCACGATCACGTTGGAAACAGGACAATGACAACATGTTTCTGAAGAAACACATCCTCTCGGTGCGCATGACGCGTGGCACTCTTCACCTCCTCCTCCTCCTCTCATGCAGCCTGACACTGAATGCACTGAATGTCTCATATAGACTAAATCAATAAACTGCAGTCATCAGTCCAGCCGTAACCTCCACGTCGCCGAGAGGATTAGTCCACCTTGTCTCAATGCTGGTCGCTCCGCGGAGGCGCACCGCAGTGGCAGGAGCCCAAAATCAGCGGCACCTTGCTGCTCGGAGGACGCCAAAGCTTCAGGACGCACAAAGTGCCTCCAGTCACGGGATGCTCCACTTCATTCTATCGACGGATTGAAGAATTCGTTTGCATTTCGCCTGAAGATGTCATGTTCTCGCATCAAGATCTGCTCCACTTCTCCCCCGGCTTCACCCACACGCCGCCGGTCGGGTTATCCATCACGTAGACCAGCCCTCCGGCGTCACAGCGGCTCTGGGGCCAGGAATGGGATGCAGACTTCTCCAGCGAGCGGGGAGAAGTATGAAGACAGCCCGACTGACTGGCCACCTTCTTCTGAATGTGGACAACCGAGGCTGGTGTGGAGCATGCGCCCGTTTTCGGACACACGTCCGCTGCGCCAAAGCGCTGGAAAATCACGCGCGCTTCCATGGAGGTTTTGGAGCCTTGTTGTCCCATATTGCAAGTTCACAACTTCAAAAAAAGCAGCTGGACTGTTGAGTTGCTGCTTATTTCTGACTTGGCCAAATGACAAGTTTCTTCCTTGGCTCTCTGCGCCCAATTGTCTCTCTTATAAAGTGCCAAATTCGCATAAGAAAGGGCAGAGTCTTCCCGTAAGGCTGCGACGTGACGCACTGGACTTCAGGGTTATTGGATGGCTGAATGTTGCCTCACGGGTCTTGGCATTTGGATCAGCTCATGACGGAGCTATTCTTGGTCTCTGCACCTGGCACGGGCCGTCACTGAACTTGGCATCATCGCGCGCTTCCGAGCTGTCCGCGCCCCCTCCGAACGGCTGCAGCGGGGCCGAGCGCAGAGTTATGGCACGGAGAGCTATTTACGGTCAGACAGAGGCATCCCAGAAACACTCAACAGACGTCACGTTGAGTTTTTTCCCCTTCAAAACTCACTCTGATCTCACCGGGTTGTTTTTTTTTTTTTTTTGAATGGTGACCGTTTAATGGCTCAGGACGATGATGGTGTTTTTAGTCACCGCATGCCCTCTGGATCTATTTTTTGCTGTCCCCTTGAGCAAAGTACATTCATTTCAACTTCTTCATCTGGGTCAACAGGGGGTGTTCATGTTTGGGCATACAGCTCAATGGGTTTTTGTGAATAATAATAGTATAGTATAATATGAAAAGATAAACACGTGGTGGACAACACGTGTAACTTTGGTTGGGGGAGGGGGATCGAAACTGATTCCATAAATAAACTTGCTGCTATAAACCTAATCTAAAAATCCCTTGAAAATAAAGAGTTGTTTTGCAGTGATTTCACTGATGTGGTGGTCAGAGAGATATGTCAGGCCTTTGAGATAATAAAGAGGGAAATGCACTTAAGATGAAAGAGTTTGTTTAATACTGATAGTTTACATACAGATCTTTTTACATTGTTGTTGATTTCTTTTTTTTGTTGTTTGTTTTGTTTTGTTTTTTTACACTGAGCATCAGCTCAACATGTGTGAATCATGGACTGCTTCTCCAATCAAAATGATAGGTATCTAATTTATTGTAAACTTCTGCTGATGTACAGAAGGACCAAAAGAAAAAAAAAAAGAATATACAGTATACTGACTTGACAATCCGCCAGACACATCCGAAAACTCAACAATAAATAAGGCATTAGGTAAACTGTTAAATAAAAAAAAGGCTCCTCTCAACTGATGCAAAGATCACGAAACACAGTGGTGAAAAGTAGTTGAACGCAAAACAGTAGTAAATCAAGTAACGGTTTACTGTAACTTTCCTTGACGGGTTGTTGCCGTCCATGACACCAGTTGTATTGCTTTACAAGCATATCATATTACTAGCTACGAGCATTCAGGCAGCGGCTGCACAATTCGTGTTGAGTCATCTTTTAGTTTCTCGTGGCAGCGGAGGATGCGCGGGGCCCGCTGCACCTCCTGCTTCGTGTGCTTCGCGGGTCAGAAGGCAGCCGCCAGTGTCCACGGATGCATACGGTATGTACTCTGTTCATGAACATGGTTAAGCCAAAGCACATGCCCCTGATACATGACGGTGGAAAACAACTCTGACGGAACGGTTTACATCAGCTCCATAAAAATTGTAGCTCCAAGAGATGAAGGATGGGAACTAAATCAGATTCTACATATGTTAAAACCCTCTTGCATTACTGAGGATATACAGTGTTTACGTTGGCTGATATGTAAGAATTTACCATCCCCTGAAAAAAAAACATAAACATTTGAAAGTGCCTTTTATTTTTTTTTCCTTAACTGTTTGTGTGTATGTGAGCATATGTTGTAAGTTAAAGTAATAAACAACACCTAAAACCCATCCTCTGAGTATCACCGACCCTCTGCACATTTGAGAAGTGGCAGTAAAATTTTACAAATTTTCACTCAAAGTGGATTTGAATAGTGACCAAATCAATAGGTGGATGTTTACTGGGCATAATTATAGACTTAGATTTATAGATGGTGTTTAATCATAAAATATGAATATGTTGATCACTTTATCAAAGCCATTATAGGTTTATCAAAGAAATCTACGTTAAAAGTATTTCTCTCTTTTAAATGTTCCAAAAATTCCACCTCACAATTCCTTAGTTTCCAGTTTAAAAGTTTAAAGGTTTTACATGTCCACTGTGCGTTAATCAAAAGACAGTTCTTTTTCACATAAATACGTGTACGCCGTGTGCCACCTAACTCCATATTAATGCTACTTTTTCTTCCACCGTGGTGAATCTGCAGTAGCTACCTCTCAAAACTGCAGCAGATGAGCATTTGACACTCAGAAGTTTGATTTTGGATGCAGCGTCGCTTCGGGTTTTTAAGAAAAAAAAAAGAGGTATGGATCCACTGGAGTCTTTTTTTTATATATTTAACAAACATTTTCCAGGTAACAGACGCATACAATTCTCGAAAGATTCATCAAAATGCAGCAAGCAGGGTGGTGTTTTTGCCAATACATTTTTAGCTTCCCGTGGTTGCACAGTCATTCTCGAGTAGGCACTAGTTGAAGCCTCCTCTAAGGAAGCCTCCAGTGGAGCTGTACCAGTCGCGTGCATGTACAGTAAACAGTAGGAAATTAATCACAGTCTAAGTGCTGGTTAAGAGAAAATCCCCCCATTTGGGGTCTGCTAGTCTTGTTTTTATGCATCTCCACTGTTGGTGCAGTATTCTAACATATTTATCACTTGGGAGATGGCTATGAGAACTGTGTTGTATTTAAATGCCCTTATCTCAATAAAAACCTAAAAACTAAAATAAAACCAAATTGATGTGTTTTTGCATGTGTGTCTGTCAGTGGGTGCACAGGTTCCCAGTGTCCATACATTAAATTCCCCAAACCTTCCTGTGATATCACGCTTGCTACTCCGTCCAGAAGATGGGGGGAAAAAAAAATCATCAAAAACATTAATCGCAATTTGAGCTTTTGATTGGGCCCTGACCTACTCCCCCGACTTGCTGCTCCCACCGGCTCCGCTCTTGAACTTCACCACCATGACGGTGATGTTGTCGGGGCACCCGCGGTAGAATGACTGGAGGACAATGCTCTTGGCGCCGAAGTGAGGCTCATCCAGACGCTCACGGACGAACCGGACGGCCTCCTCGTTGCTGAAAGCGTCCCACAAGCCGTCGGATGCCAGGATCATGAACTCTGGCTGCAGTTTGTCCAGGTCAAAGGTCATGATATCGGGGTCGGGGATGACCACGTTGAGGTTTTTCAGCGGGTAGTCCCCGAGAGAGCGGGACATGGCCAGGATCCCCTGGACTCTCCAGGATCCGTTAAAACTGATGAACCCTCCTGCAAGTGAAGAAATATGAATGACAAAGTTGTAGCTGATTATAAATTATGTTCGTTAAAAAGAAAAAAACATGTCTGATGGCTGTTTGTGGACATACACATCGATCCAAACTCACATATGTACTTTTTCTGACGTTTACCTACAGCGGGAATGTGACAGAAAAGTAAACTGAGCTTGAAATAGCTGATGTTTGAAATGCTGAAATACTGAATCGATTTGAGATCAGCTCAAGCTCAGCCGTGAAAATCCTTTAACCACACAGCTTAGGCATCTATTTCAGACATCACATCCTGAACCTGAGCTTTGTTTAACACGCTGCTGTTCCCAAATGCACCAACAGATGGCAACCAAGTGCCCCAGATGCAAACACAGGAGAGGGCAGCACAGGTTCAGTAATCAGTGCACGCTTTACATAACAGGGTTGTTTCTCTCATCAGGTACCTGCCCTCTTGATCCTCTTGCGCTCTTTGAGCTGGTACGGCTTGTGGTCGTGCGACAGGGCGACGGCATTCCCATCTTTGTCACAAAGCACGCCACGGGAGTCCCCGACGTTCGCCACTGTGAGCTCTCTGTCTGACAGCAGCGCCACGAGACATGTCGTTCCTGTACGGGGGAGATGGAGAGGGGGGTAAAGAGAGGAGGGGAAGCTGGCGAGAAAGCTTCAATGCGACCGACCGCCCGGGATCAAATCTAGTTGTGTGTTTTAACTTCAAAAAGCTCAGGAGGTTACCACATCAAAACATTTAATTAACTTGTGTTCCGGTTTGCTGTCACACTGCCCAGTGTTGAAAGTGAAATGAAACCACAGAAGGAATCTTCAAATACTATTTGCGGCAGATTTAATGTATTATACAAAATGAGGCCATCATTTCTTATGATCGCTGCTAAGAGAAACAATGTGAATATGTGCTTAATTTAACTCTTAACTCTCTCTAGGAGCTATATCTCCTGGAATGAAAATGTCAAGAGCTGACAGCTGTTCTCTCATATGATAACGTCTGCCACTCTTGTACTCACCGATATTGCACACTATAATAAATGCAATGATTCATAAGGATTAGACTTCACCTAATCCCCACGACAGTACATGTTTGGTAAACTGCGATGACACATGCTTGACCTTCAAAATGTCCACAGAGTTGTGGAAGAAAAAAAAAAACAAACATCGGACCTGTCAATCCTAAAAGCAGGCCCAATAAATACAAACTGATAAAAAGTAAAAGGTTGGAGGAGTATCACTATCAAGTGCTGAATCAACTCAATGCCAGACTGTCACTAAACACATCAACAGTGACAGATTATCAGTCGTAATAAAAAAATTCAATTAAAAATAAATGTAAAGAGGCTGGAGAAACTGCTCCAAGAGGCAGATGTATCAAATGCCAACAACTGATCGATCAGGACCGTAGCAATGAATTTCACAACAAGAGTCGAGAGTATCAACCACACTCGCATCAGTGTGCAGCAGCGTCATGTTACAACTCTTCTCTGCCCTCTCTGTTACAAAAGTGTAGTGCTAAGAGGACATCATATAGGAAATTGTGAGATTTTACTTGATAGCCGGGGCGCTGTTTTTGTACACTCAGATATATATGTTCACTTCCCACCACTCTCCTCCCCCCTCCCGACCTGCTTCATCGTGGTTGGCCGAGAGCTTGTCCAGCATCTCACGATCCACAGTCAGGATGCGCTGCTCGAGGATGCTGGCGTAAGAGAGAGCGCTCTCTCTCTTCTCCCTCTCAAAGCTCTGCAGCTGCTGCCTCAGGGTCTCTGGCAGGTGGGCCTTCACATAGTCAGCTGCGGCCTGAGAGAGGGAGGGGAGGGGAGGGGAGACACAGGGAGAGATATTAGACAGCGGATACATAAGGGCTCAGTATCGTCAGTGACACATAGGCAACGAGAAGGCATTTTTGTGCCTGTTTTCCGCAGCAGGCAGTTGTCTGTGGCTTATAAGGCTCCGATAAACCTGCTATATAGCTGGCGACTAAAAAAAGGTGAACATAGTGAGGCGGTCATATTTCCTTCAGGACTTAGCTGGAAATAAAGGTCAAAGTGGCCAAAAACACAACCACATCATACTTACACTTACATCATTTCAAACAAGGTGAGAGACACCTGGTCTCCTTATGCAAACGTAGGTTATACGTACTGTAAGCATATTTCAGCTACATGTGAAGTACTATTTCAATTAACCCCCCCCTGTGCTAATGTGGTCCAATACAACTCTCATTTAAAAGAAGAGTTTTTTTTTCATTTCGTCCAGCAGATGCACCGTGGTAAATTATTGAACAACTTCCCCTCATCCTCTGGTCCACTTGCCCTCCTCCTCCTCCTCTCCTCCCTGCCTTTACTTAGCCACTTCTTCCCTCATTTTCTCTGCCAAGATTGCCATTATGCTAATGCCATCGAATCACATCTAAAACGCGAATATCTTGCACCATCTTAATGTCCGGGCTGATGCGGAGCACATATTTCATGTTCTCAGTGCCTATGGAAATCGGGGCACTTTGGGCCATTCAATCTGCACGCTTCACTGTTCTGCTCCCTCTGATGTACTACAGCAGCTCTGCACCAAAAGCACAAGCAACCCCCCTCCTCCCCTCCCTGGGTGAATTCAGTTTGACTGCTACCTGAAGTTTGACCCTACAGTGCTGTAATGTCTCATGAGTGCAATCGTGCATTTTGGCTGGCCGGGCTAAGAAGCAGAGCATCCAAAACTGCCCGTGTTTCCATCGATGCAGTAATCGAGTTTATCAACTGATAAAGATGTGAACTGGAAACCACCGTGATATCACCCAAAATGCTCCCTCATTATCTCTGGAGCAAAATGCAATGAGGGGACGAGATCTGGATGTGAAACACTGAGAGGGATTATGATATTCCTTATGATCAGGAGTAAAACCATCTCCTCCTGCCGCCCCACCCCTCCCCCTGCCTCTCTCTCTCTCTCCCTCTCTCTTTTGCTGGACAAGAGTACTTATTCATTTATTTAATGGGAGCGAGAGGCACTCAGCGAGCCTTGATCAGGAAAAGAGCTTAGAGTGTAAATTTCCATTTGTCGCAAACAGCAGAAAATGCCACGGCCAGCGCAGACTTCATAAATGTCTCAAACATTTCACTGTCAGAGGATTTAATGAGTGAGTGTGATGTATTGGACCAACTTAATTAAAAGTTCATTCATCTGCACTGAGGATGTCTTATTGACACTGCTGCTTTGTTAAATCCTATTTGCCCCCTCGAGTTGAGTGTTGAACTATAAATTCAATTTTAGACGGCGAAGCAGTGTGAAAGCCTGTTAAAGTTCCTGCTTCAACAGCAAATAGTCCCAGTAAATCATGTTAAAAGAGGAGCTGCAGCTTGTGCGGACTTTTATAATTCGGGGGCCATAACTCACGGCCTCGATAAAAAAAAACGTTAAAAAATACGCACACGGACAAAAACAGAGGCGTGTTTGAGAGATTTCCTGCATATTTTCAGAGCAAGAACACACCGCACTGCCAAAGACAGCCTGTTCCCTGCACATGTTATTTCTGCAGTTGTGCCAAGCTGCATAAAACTGCACTGGCAAAGGATATTAACACAAGTGTTAGTTTTTTCCTGACAGCATCATTAGCATCAAGGGCGTAAACATGGCTTTCCCAAATGACCCTTTACACAAGATTCATCTCTTCTTGATTGACTATCTGCATTTACTGGTAGTGCCTCTCAGACTGGGAGCTGCGTTTCATGGGACTGAGTGCGTTTCCATGTCTCAGTATTGACGATAATGACCCTTTAATGGCTGAGCGAGATGTCGGAGTGACCCTGTCCATCCAAGCCCGAACTGCCTCCGGACTGTGGGAAAGCAAAGCTCGCAGGGGAGAAGAAGAGTGAGGCGCCAAGGACGGACAAATATTTGTTTATGGGGACGGGAATAGACGGAGCGATCCAGATGGGTAAACACTCTCCGTTTATGGCCTCCCTCCCTATGATTGAGCGAAACCCCAAAAGGCAACCCATGCAAGTAATCTTTTTAAAGAGAGACTGGACAGATCCCTTTAGTAGTTTTCTGCATTAAAGTGACAGAAAATGCGCAGGGAGGAAAGGCTCTGGTGTGACCTGACAGGAGAAGCAACTTTGATTTTAAATGACAGGGCTCAGCATCACTGGGCACAAAATGCTTTCATTCTGGATCTGAAGCTACAGCTCAGTTTCATGTTTTTGGAGTCGTGAACTGAATATGTTTGAAGTAATAAGGTATTTGAAGACGTCACCTCGGGCTCTGTGACATGAAATGATTGGTTAACACATCCCGACTACACACATGTGCAGGTTAGAAAAGCAGATAGAGGGAAGGAGAACACGAGGCGGTGGTGTGACAGATGGCGTCCAGGACACGTGGTCTAAGGGCCGCCATGAGAAACCACTGGCCCTTGACAACACAGGGTGTGAAGACAAAACCTGCACACTGTAACCCCCCATGTGCCTACTCACACACACACACTCACAGGCAAGCTCTTTGTGATGACTCCCGAGTTAAGTCCCTGATTGGCAGCGAGAAGGAACACAAAAGAGGACAATGATGCAGAGGAGAGGGGGGTTGTCTTGTTTGAGAGAGGGGTGAAAATGAAGTGAGTCACACAAGCAGTGCAGGTCTGCACCCCAGCACAAATGATAATGATAAAGAGTGTACACTGCATACTGCTATTTCATATCTCTGCCTTGAAGTACCTTGGTGGTGCAATGCACAACATAAAGTGCCTCCCCAGGATGTTTTATAATCTCATCAACTTTCCCCTGAAATTGCATGCTGGGATGGTGAAGGTGTTATGGAGCGTGCCTGGAAACGCAGTGAGAACAATGATCACTGCAGGTCGCTCACCACAGAAGTTCCCCTCTGCCTCAAGACCTGCTCCGGTGCCAAAATGATGGTGTGCTGCAGCAGGTCTTTGGCTCTGGGACGAGTCCACACAAACGCACTGACAGAACTGGCCCGTGCACCCCCCACCCCATCCCACCCCCCCTCCTTCCTTCCTTCATCCCCCAGCTTACCTCTCCGCCGTGGCCGTCAAATATGCCGAAGATGGACGGGTGGCTCTTGTTGGCGATGTCGGTGAGCACCTCGAAGCGGTCCTCCATGTGATCCCGCCTGCCCTGTATGGAGTACACGGCGACGTTGTTGTTCTTGAACTCCCAGGTCTTGGAGAACTCAGCGTCCAGGACGCTGAGGCCTCCGAGCCGGTCGTTCTGCATCATCTCCGCCACTTTCCCCTTCACCATCTTCACGGCGTCCCGGCTGGACTTGACGATGGTTTTCACCTCGTCGGTGTGGAAGAAGTAGCTCCACAGCGCCAGACTGATGCACAGCAGAAACAATGTCTCAGGCCTGAGGAGAAAATAGCGCATGATCCGACCCAGAAGAGACAAGAGCGTCATTGTGTCTCCTATCATCACACGCAACCGAGCTGCAGTCTGTCACCCCCCCACCCCCCCACCTTTCTTTTTTTTTTCCTCCTTCTTTTTTTGTTGCACTGTTCACTCCATCCGCTCAGCGCAGCTAAGAAGAAATCGATTCACCGCCACGGAGTCCGACCATGAGTGGATTTCAACATCCAAGCTGCGGCTCGGAGGCCCGTCTCCTCTCCTTTACGCACGGAGCGCGGCCGGCTGACAGACACCGGGCCGGGAGACGCGAGGCAGAGGCGGGCAGCTCACATTCATGGACTCGGTCCTCGGTCTCCGTCCTACCCTCGGCTCTCCGAACAGCTGCGAGATGATCGTCCGACTCGAGCCGATCTCCCGCAGCCCATTGTTGTTGGCCGACGGATATTTTGGGTCAGACCCACCCCGGAGAGAGACATGGGAGAGGCACCGGAGGCGGGCGAGAGGCGACGACGGGACTCGGAGGTGTCCTCCTTTTTTTTTTTCCTCCCTTCCCCGCAGCTGACCCCGTTTTCTACTCTCTCACAAGTGTCTACCGAGGCTCCGCATAAACATCACATTTTTCACGCACACACGCCTCCATTTTGAGCCGCGTCAAAGCACCGAGCGAGGGCGCAGAGTGACACCGGAAGGGAGCCTCGGCCGTCTTAATGAAGCCAAACAACGTGGGTCTGGTGCACTGTGCAACGTACAGCAAACACGGGCCTTATTTTTGTGAATCTCTGGCGGAAGTGTGGTGTGACAGCGGCCGACTTGACGCCGGCTCAGCCGTCGGATGCGCCCGGTGCTGGACCGGAGTGCGCAGCCGCGGCGGACGAGCACAACAGCGCAGCCAATGACGGCGGCTGCGGAATCAAATGATGATGTCATCCAGTATAAAATGACATATCACACTGAAATCAAATCTGGATACAGTTTCACTGCACAGTGAACACAAGTTCCCATTCATCATGGAACATTTTAAAGGAGATTAAAAATTGGGCCTATAAATAGAAAAGAATACAGAATACTACATACAATAAAGTTATTTGAAATTAAATAACACAATTATAATTTATTTGATATTATAATTTGGGCTATTATTGTCTAGTAATCAATGTGAAACTAGACCTTTGTTTAGATATTGGTCACAGCAGTAGTTGCAAACTGATCAAACTCTGCCCCCTGGTGGCCCCCTGGAGGAACACACCGCAGCAAGTCCTTTCAATCACACTGTGTTCAAGACTGTTTTATCACAACAAGAAGAAACAGTAACACAAAGCAGTCATCACACACTTAAATGAAAACAGTCCCAAATATGATTAAACATCTATAGAGGAATTAGTA
>JAOXYL010000071.1:12694415-12718047 GCA_028564955.1 Terapon puta
AAATGTTTCCTGCAGTTATTGTTTGCTGTATCTATTAGAGCGTTATGCACGAGCTATTCCACAGTGCACATAGCTCGGAGATTCCTTTTATGAGTCACACTCCAGTCATTGAGCAATGAACTTAATTGTGTTGGTTTACTGAGTGCTGGCACGATCAGTAAAGCAGTATTTCTCCGAAGCAGTGTTTGACCAACAGGGTGAGGCTGCACTAATGGTGTTGTGGCTTTGTTGGCCAAGTTTCCAGGTATCCACTATGTAATAATGGGTAATGTCAGTGTATCGACTGTTGAGATTTAGTCATCACCCTGTTGTCTCGTGTCTGAGCTGGGTGCCTTGTATGTCTGAGCTCATACGGGTTAGTAGGGCATGACGTCAAATTAATTTAATAAGTCCTGATAGAAATAGAAGTTGTTATGATGGCATAAGTTTAGTTAACATATAAAAAGCAGGTGGTTTTCATCAGGCAAAATGTTTAAGGAAAAGATGGTACAATTATTTTGATAGTTACCCAGATGCCGGATGGTTATTTAAGTTGGCCATCGTAAAAGATTGGAAAGTGTGTCTGCTCTACCTGCTAAACTTGATGACAAGTCTCTTGGCTCGCTTTAGAGTGTTTTTAATAGCATTGTCAATTGTGATAGGTGCAGTTCAGCAAGCTGTGGCAAGCCTTTAGTACAAAGCACTAGTTCTGATCTGAATTTTCATGTCCTATTTCCCGCTCTGACCACAGTGTAAGTAAGGAACACAGGAAACTACATTTTTTTCCCCCATACTTGAGTAAATATCTCAGGTCTGTAGATGTTAGGAGCTGAAACAAAATTCTTGAATAGGTTTAATACATTTAGTTAATACATACTTACATTCTTGCTGTTTTTTGCATATACAAATCCCCACACAAAGATATTTTGATATGAAATGATACACTTCTCTTTTGTTTTAATAGTTTTTGTTCAGACAGTGAAAAGACTATTATGTTTGCGTGTCCCACTCTACATACTACTTTATTTATGAGATGTACATGTACTAAGAGGTTTCAGCTATTGCTATAACTAATGCTTTCCCTCTCTGTGTGCTTGGCAGGTTCCTAAGACCCAGCCTGTTGCCTTGATCACCAGTCCAGAGGACTCGCAGCATTATGAGGAGGCCAGGCAGTGTGTGGAGGAGCTGGCCCTCTACCTCAAACCTCTCAGCAACACCCGAGGTACTTAACACACACCAAAACACATGTTTTTTACCATGATAGTTTGTTCTACCTTTGTGAAGATCTGTTGGCAAATGCCACCTATAAGTGAAACTCTGGATGTTGTTTTCAACTTTGGAAATCAGTACAGAATATTCATTGCATTCAGTTAATGTCTTTGTTCCCTCTTTAAAAATGATGCATGAGTTTGCATTTTCTGTCTGTGTCATGCCAGGAACAAAGCAGGGGTAAAAAACAATGTCATTTTAAAAAAGTAATCACTAAGTAATCACTCGGAGCCGTCTGAAAATTTCCACTCTCAAGGGTGTGAATATGACGCCACTGGGTTGTTGAATAGACTCTTGTGAACAAGGTTAAATACAGCTGCCTTGAAGCCACACATCAAGGATATGTCAGATGCTGTTGTCAGGTGTCATGATGTTTATAAGCTACTTGGAAAAAATATAAAATTAATTTTCTTTGTTCACACCTCTAGCGTTATTCAAAAGTAAAATCATATTTTGATAGATGGGGTTAAAAAAGCCCCCCCTGCCCATGTGTGTGGTCAATGCCACCAGAAGTGGTTATCAAACCATAATATTCAAAGGACGTGGCTATTTGCATTATATCGATTCATCATTTATAACACTGATGAATATGCCTGTTGAAAAGATAATAGCTCTTAAAACTGTCTCTATATTGTTCTGTTGCCCTGAAGTCAGTGGGTCAGAGGGCGTTGATATAACATGTAACTAGCCATCGTCAAATGCAGAATCACATTAAAAGAGTATTAACTGCACTGTGAACATTAGGATGCAAATTCCCTTTGCAAGGCCTAGTGTTAATAATGGAATATGGTTGATTTATTGGTGAAAAATGGGAATGGTTGATATAAGCATTTAATCCTGTAATAATAAATGTTATGTGTTCTGGTTTAAAAAAATAAAATAGACTCAGCATATAAAGCATAGTAAGTAAATTGGGTACAGTAGAGTGGTGCATGTCTGTAGGATTAAGGAAAACGTCCATATGATACTTGATTGTAATTTACACTACAACTAAATCCTAACCCAGAGAGGTGATGATTCAACTCATTTTTTCAAAGTAACAGAAACACCACTCTGTGTAATTCAATAGGAAACTGTTTTATATCAGTCAATGAAAACCAAACACTATAACCTTTGTGATTTATTGCAGGCCTGTTGTATAAGTCTGCATTAAGTTAAGCTCAGTTTAAACTGGCAACTCGCTGAATATTCTTTTGTTTTACCAGTTGTCTTGTCTTATCTCTCACCAGGTGTGGGTCTGAGCAGCACAGCCCAGAGCATGCTGAGTCGACCCATGCAGAGGAAACTGGTAACTCTGGTCCACTGCCAGCTGGTGGAAGAGGAGGGCCGCGTTAGAGCCATGAGAGCTGCCCGCTCTCTGGGTGAGCGGACCGTCACTGAACTCATCTTGCAGCACCAGAATCCGCAGCAGCTCTCCTCCAATCTGTGGGCAGCTGTCCGTGCACGAGGATGTCAGTTTCTCGGCCCAGGTATGTCGTTCTGCATTACCTGCTAAGTAAGACGTGCACATTCTACTTTTGAGAAGAAGCACTCTGTTAATGTTGGTATTTGGCAATCGGTTGTTACTCATGGGTTTCATGGTTGTGTTTCCTCTCCTAGCCATGCAGGAAGAAGCTCTAAAGTTGGTCCTTCTCGCGTTAGAGGATGGCTCTGCCCTGTCCAGGAAAGTGTTGGTTCTCTTTGTAGTCCAGAGGCTTGAGCCACGCTTCCCGCAGGCCTCTAAGACAAGCATAGGCCATGTGGTGCAGCTGCTCTACAGAGCCTCCTGCTTCAAGGTAATTTACTGACAAGACTTAAGTTTGTGATGAGAAGTGTTTGTCATGTGGTGCTCCTCCGTCATCAAGAAGAAGCCAGAGTAAAAAAAACAAACTGAAATTTCTCTGTCCATCTTCCTCTGTGTCTACTTAGGTGACCAAACGTGATGAAGATTCATCCCTGATGCAGTTAAAAGAGGAGTTTCGTACTTACGAGGCTTTGCGGCGCGAGCATGACTCTCAGATAGTTCAGATTGCCATGGAGGGTGGGCTGCGCATTGCACCTGACCAGTGGTCTTCTCTGTTATATGGAGATCAGTCTCACAAGTCACACATGCAGTCTATAATAGATAAGGTGTGTGAGATGAGTAAATGTTTATTTTTGTCCGTATCCCATGTGTGTTTTCCTCATATTGTAGTTCACATTGGCATATTTAATAGCTTATTTGTGTGTATTGCTAAACAGCGCATCACCCGTTTGTGGCTCCTTTAATCAAAGATTGTTCCCCCATATACCATAAGCCCACCAAAATATTCATTGTTTTTTCTCTGCCTCCGACATAGCTGCAGACCCCGGCGTCTTTTGCTCAGAGTGTCCAAGAGCTGACGATTGCGCTGCAGAGGACTGGAGACCCAGCCAACCTCAACAGGCTGCGGCCTCACCTCGAACTACTGGCCAACATTGATCCCAGTCCTGGTAAGAAACAAGCCAGCTTCAGCAGTCTTGCAGTTACACAAGGAGTAAGTCAATTATATGCAGTGTGACTGGTTGGAACAATGACATAAGCATTGTCCCAACCCGATCTCCCACATTCTTCTGTATATTCCACTTTTTTTTGCTCATAGATTTGCTTCTGTACTGTCAGTTGTGGCACTGACACACACACATCCTCTCCCCCATGAGACAAGTAACATCAATTAAAATAGTATGATTTTTTTTTCTCACATGCCTATTTGTTTCCCCAGATGCCCCCCCTCCCACTTGGGAGCAGCTGGAGAAAGGGTTGGTTGCAGTGAAAACAGTGGTGCATGGCCTGGTGGATTTCATCCAGAACCACAGCAAGAAAGGAGCTGATCCCCAACAGGTCAGTAAGCTTATTGGGCCACAAGAAGAGACATAGGCCCATCTCTTATGTCATCATTAAAACATCAAATGAGGAAATTTTTGGGAAGAATGCTGTTCATCACTGCAGTGGAGACATAGAAATACATATCGACACTTTCGAGCTGTTCTTAAGGCTTGTGATGGCCTTTAACCTTACTAAGACAGCAGTGTTTTCAATCAATATTATTGTGTCTTCAGCTTTCATTATCAAGAAATAGAATTTTTCCATAATTGCACAAAAAAGGTGTCTCTTCTTCATTTCATACTCGATATCTCTCTTTAGCCTCCTCAGCACAGCAAGTACAAGACATACATGTGTCGCGACATGAAGCAGAAGGGAGGCTGTCCTCGTGGAGCCAGCTGCACCTTCGCTCACTCTCAGGAAGAACTGGAGAAGTGAGTCTGATAAACACAGTCACACAGTATTGTTTACATTCTTTAGATTTAAATTAAGCACCACCCAGCATCTCCTCTAAATTTTGTACTACATTTATTTTCATCAGATATCGTAAGATGAACAAGCGTCTGGCTGCTCGCCTCCCTGGCCCAGGAGGACTCATGCCAGATGACGTCCTTCCTCTTGATGTAGCAGTGACCCGAAAGCCTTCACCCCTAACCAATGGCAGTGGTGGACCATCTTTGCCCCAGCTCATTGCCCGTTGCACCGACACAGTTCCATATGAACTGTTACGCAAACCCATGAAGATGGATGGAGGGAGTCCCAATGCCCCAGGATCACCACCTGATGTGTGAGTATAGTTATAGTTAGTTGTTAATTTTGTTACTGTCAGAAATAATGCATAGTGAGTCCATTGTTGAAACCTTTGTTGAAGCATTTGAAATACTTCTGTGTAAAGCTTTCTGATTGAAGTGGAATGCCGCAGACACTTGGTATTCCACAGTTCGTACAGAAAAACTTGTTTGGGGCTCACTGACAGTCATCATGTTTGCTTTAATGTGACACGTATTCCTGCAGCCTGGATCCTGTGCCCAAACCTGGCATGCCTCTTCCACCTCATGCCATGGCCCACCCAAGGATGCCGGCAGACCACCTCCCTGGGGTGAAGCACATGCCTGTGGTTGCCCGAGGTTCGCCGGTGTACCCCCAGCAGCAGCTCCCAGAGATCTGCTATGACACTCGCCCACCACCTACTGCTTCTCAGTATGAGCCACCACAGTACGCCACAGGTAAATTGAATAATGCGTTGTGAGCTTCTGTCCGTGTGAGGAAAAATCTTTTTTATTGTAGGCATCACTGAGGAGAGATATTAATTTTCATGTGGCATTTATTTCTCAGGTTATCCCTACCAACAACCACCGCAGTATGTTCCTCGGGATTACATACGTAACCCTCCCCCACCAAATGAGTCAGGACCCCCTTACCAGGACCCCTACCCCGGCTATGGCCCTCCAGAGCGCCCCTACCAGGCCCCTCACTCTGGTACACCCTTCTCCTACCCTCACCCTCCACACCATGAACGGGGTCGCCATGGGGCCTACACCGGCCCACCACCTCCCCCACAGCCTTACCCATCTCAGAGGGATGGCCTTGTCCGAATGAGTCCCGCACCCCTGGATGTTCCCCCGCCATCGGCTGGACAGGCAAACTCACTTTACCACCAGGAGCCAAGTGCCCGGGATAGGTACCCTCCAGATGGCTACTATCCACCAGGCGCCCAGCCTCCACCCATGAGGCCTTATGTCAGGGTGAGTCCGCTCAGATTGTTATTCAATTTACCTGTTTGATGTTTTTTTTTGTCACAAAACACTTGATTAAATTCTAGCAGGTTAGCTGTAATATTTCCGTGTGTGTGTCTCAGGGGCCATCATATGGCGGTTCACAGCCCAGCTTGGATTACCTGCACCGACGTCGGCAGGAGCTGTTATCCCAGCTGGAGGAAAGGAAGGTCATCTCCCCTCCACCATTTGCTGCCTCGCCCACTCTTCCCCACCCCTTCCCCAGCGACTACCCATCAGAGGTAAGCGCCATGTGAATTTGTAGACAACAGTTGATGCATTTTTAAGATCAAAGAATTATCAGTGACATTGTGATATAAAAAGAGGCATTGATTGATTGCTAGGTAAAGGATTAGTGACAGCACTTTAACTTTCTGAATGTTCTGTGTCTGCAGTATGGGGAGGAGAGCTCCAAAAACATAATAAAATGCAGAGAGCCCGACTACGGGGGCAATACTGGGCAATACTCTCCCTGGTCTTGTGAAACCATTGGCTCCTACATTGGCACAAAGGATGCCAAACCCAAAGACGTGATGGTTCCTGGCACCATGGAGATGATGGTGAGTTCAGTTAGATAACTTTGTAACCATGCCAAGTAACCATGCTGGTGGTTTCCCATTTGGGGTGGGGAAAATTATCCATTGTTATCCTGTCTTGAATGACTCACGAGGATGTGATGTTAATAATTGCAGTAAATTCTGGCATTTGATAATTAACCTGTTGTGATGAGCACGTGTTTTGAAACAACAAAAGGTATGTTTGTTTAACCACAGTGTGTCAAGTGTTGAAAGGGACACATTTCCTTCTCAGCTTCTTCCTCATACCTCCTCACATCATAATTTCTCTCTCGCTCTCTCTGTCAGAATGTGGAGGCTAAGGGTCTTAGGGAACCATCACTGGAGGCTCCCCGGAGGGGTGCAGAAGTCAAGGACGATGACCCCATCATCCCTTTTGGCCCCCAGCCCACTGTATCACGCTTCGGTGCCATCTCCCGCACCCCAAAGATGGGCTACCAAACCACAGGCCCAGTGCAGGCTATGGCTTCTACACCCCAGAATCCAAACTCTAAACATATGGCCATGCCTGGTAAGAAACCATGAACACAACAGCATATTAGTGACTGTCAATGTGCATTAGCGACTCATGCTTGCAAGTGGAAATTGGTAACCTATATGATTTTATCACAATTTCATATTTACAGTTTGTTTATGAAATCTTTTCTTACAACCATTTACCACCTCGCCTACAGCAGAATACACATATGGAAGCCATGTAGGATGGGGTGGACCTTCATACCCCCCTCCCCATGCTGCCACTTCCTCTCAGGGACACTTCGAGCGGTGAGGACTGCATTTGTTTTTCTTCCAGCTTTTTATATTCTTATGATGGTGATACCAGTCATGCTTTCGAAAATATCAGAAATAGATGTTTACAAAGCATTTCCCAAAGTACATTTCTAACTGTATTTTACCCTCACAGCCTAGCAACAGCAACTCCAGACAGAGAACAGTTAAAGATTGAGCTGCACCAGGTCAACCAGCAGATCACCCAACAGACTCAGATGCGAAGCATGGAGGTGTGTATGCTCTCTAACTAACAAGAACTATGAAAGTCTGGAAAGTACATAATTTTGTTGGATAAGTCCCACAAAATCAAAAGTTTTGAAATATTCAAGTAAGTGTTAAATAGTTTTTATATTCTGAAGGAGATTAGTTCCCTGCAGTTGTTTCACATGATAGATGATAGAAATTTCCGAATTGCACACTCATCTTCTTTACTTCCTGTCTCACTATTACAGGCTGCCAGTAACCCTTTACTGCTGCAGAGGGAGACTGGTGCATTGGCAGGACAGCCTGTGCAGCCCAACCAGGGCCAGACAGCAGCAGCCCAGCAGCAGCCCAAGTGGCCAGCAGGGGGCGCAAGTTCAACATCTGTCTCCAGCGAACAGCTGAGCCTCGAGCTCCACCAGGTGGAGCGAGAGATCGGCAAGAGGACCCGTGAGATGGCTCTGGTGAGTGTGGGACTAGAGCTGTTTTAAAAAGTACCACCATCCCACTAGCAGCAGCAATTGTACATTCAATCATGTGTTTAGAAATCATTCAGTTTCCTTTTTTGGATGTATGGGATATGGTTCATTTTTGCAACACTAGGACAAGTGCCTAAATGTTACAGCAACATACAAGAGTTGTATTGATCTAGGCCGTAGTTCAAGTCTCAAAAGATATTGATGAGATAAGCTCAAACTTTTGTCAAAAGTAGAATATATAGCTAAGAGTCCTTTCAGGAACTAAGCATCATTTGTCCATCCCCAAACCAGGAAAACCAAGCCCATGATGTGCAGCAGTACAAGCTTAAACCTGCAGAGAATGGCCAACCAGAGCACAAGACTCAGCTGGAAGAAAACTCCCTTGCTCTTAGGTGGGTAGATGCATACGTTTATAACAATATCCTCATATGTCAAGCCTGACCATCACATGTTCATTGGTCTCATTTTGGGTCTTTTTCTCTCTCCTTGATCCAGTGAGGTGTCAAACGGCTCCAGCAGTCTGCAAGAAAGTGCAGTGGGCGGGTCCATGCTGTCACTGACCAATAAGACATCTGCATTGAGCCTCTGCTCTGATCCAGGTGCCACTGGTTCAGAGATGCAGAAGAATGGCGTTGTCCATTCCTGCTCTTAGGCAGTACACAGACACACACACACACACACACACATTCACACACACAAAGTCACACAAATTCAAGATGCTCATTAAAAAGCATGCACAGGCACACATACACCCATTCTATTTAGAAGATGAGCAGTATCTGCCGTGATATGAATTTTCTTTCTTTTTGTTCTGTGAATGAGCTTTTTTTAATGACTTTCCTTGCCTGGAAACCAGAGCATATGATAACATTTCTTGTGTGTGTTAATTCTTTTCTTTTCTTCATTTTTTTTGTACTGGGATTATAGATTAACAAGGCTCACCGTAGATATTTCAGGAAGAAGAAATGGTGATGATGTTGACAGTGGTGTCGATAATTTCATTCGTAAAAGCGTAATCCTTTTCGACCCTTAAAAAAATTCTCAAGAAATTATTTTTTTGGTTTTGTTGTACCAGCGTTCATGTAGATAAACGGTTAGATACAGAGGGGATCATATTCGCTAGCTCTACTCATCACATGCACTCTGAGGAGCTTCTCTTGTTGCAATCTGACGATCTGTGATCGTGCTGTAGGAAACAGCAGCAGCAACGTGTCTCTCGGTACTCACCCCCAAAATTGTAAAAAAAAAAAAAAAAAAGTGGTCGCCTAGATCTAGATGGTCTGAGGAGGGAAAAACAGAACAGTATTCCACCAGTATTCAGCTGAAATGGAGATGCAAGGTGTTTAATGAATCACTTTTGCACCACATGCACGTCTTCACATGCCACAAGAAGTATCATTTTATTAGTGCATTTTATTACCACACCATACATCTGTTTCATACTTGAAAGCAGTATATTATATTTAATTGAGGCATTCTGTTTTAAAGATTGCAGCAAGTCTTTTTGATAATAAGCTTTCCACATGTTTTCTATAAGGGAATCTACTATGTGCTTCTCTTGGTTGTGGTGTGACCTGACGTGGCTTGGTTGCAGTTCCTCTTGCCTGTTCTCTGCGGGGCTGCATTTCAGTCCTGGGCCAATTATGTTGTGAAGTCTCTTACAACACCCTCAGAAATCGTTGGGGTTTTTTTTGGGAGGGCGGGGTTGAATTAACATGATCAGGCAGAGGGAGACAGAGATTATGTCTTTCTGCTTCAGGTGTCAGGTGAAGTGTAGACATGACTTTATAACGTCTGGGTAAAGACAGATTTCCCTCCTCAGAACTTCTCATCTGGCCACACAAAAGGCCTCCCCATTGGGATTATCTTGTCATTTGTTCTCCTAACTTCTATGAAGTTGCTTTCCCTTGTGTTTTTTTTGTTTTCTGAAAGTTTGTTTTTAATTTTTCATGCTTTTCGTTATTACAATTTGGGGGGTGTGGCCTACCGAGTAAGAGCTTATAGAGCTTAGCTGAACGTGTGTCCTCTTTTTCTGAATTCCAAACAACGCCCCAACTTCACATTTGTACTCAGAGGGGAGCTGTTGTAGCATTTTTAGCTGCACGGTACATTTGAAATCATGTTTACTAGTTGGGCACATTCGTGTTGGTTACAGGTGAATAGTACAATATTCTGTTCACTCTTGTCACATTTTACTTTTCACACCTTTATGTCATCATCATCACCATTACTGCTCTTTTCCCCGTCATGTAAATTGTTTACTGCTGATGCTCAGTATGGAGCTCTTTGCCTTTTTGTAAACAATCGGCATGATCGGCTACAGTTTCACAGCTCTGTTGAGGGCGAGTGAGTCCTTGTGCTTGAACGGTTGAAGGATAGAGGAGACGCTCTGGGTCACGTCATTTAAATTGAATGTTGAACCTTCGTTTCGGTCAGACGAGGGGTACGAAAAACTGACAGTTTGACAAATCCCTGATAGCTGATGAGTCAAATAAATGACAACACAAATGTGTGTGTCCAACATCCTCATCTGGGTTGTTTGTTGGGCCTCTCCTCCTATTTGTCAGCGCTATGATAGTGGATGTTTGGGTTTTTGTTTTTTTGTTTTTTTTCCTACCACACTTCAAGCCTCTGGCTGCTCCTCGCTACATTTATTGTTTAGGTACACAGCTCACTTATACATATGAGTATGTATACATACATTAATATACTAAAGCACTATTAATGTGCCACCTCTTATTTTACTCGCTCAGCATTTATATTAAATGATCTCTACTTAGAATCAGCAAATTTTTTTTTTTGTTTTTTGTTGTTTGATTTGTTTTCTGTCCACTGGTTGCCAACACAGACTTTATCCTTTCCCAGACGAAGGACTTCTGTGCGCATTGATGTGTGTTCACTTAATCTTTTGTGTTCAAACAAAGATGTTCTTTATAGACTATGCTTCCGAAGAAGACAAAATTCTAACTTTGGAAAAATTTACAGAGACGTTTTGTGTGTGCTAGATTGTATTGTAGAAAATGTACCCTCCAAGTTTTTTTTTTCCTCAAAGTGTGCTGTACTGGGTGATAGTGTTGAGGTATTAGAAAAGTGTTGGGGTTTTTCCCACCCCTGCCCCTAAGAGGATATTCAGGAAGTCTCTGATAAAAGGTTGGCCTTAAGTCCTCTTGCAGTGATCCGTTACCTTGTCTGCTTTAAGAGCATGAGGTGATATCAAATATAGTAATTAACACTGAATTGGTACAACTTGGAGTCATTCAAATAAACTTTAATAGATCCCCACCCCTTTGAAAATGGCATACAAAACTGCAATAATGCAAATCGCTCAAGGTTTGAATCAATATGTATTTTTAATGTTGACCTAGCCGGGTTATAGTTTTTTTTTTTTGTTTGTTTGTTTTGTTTTTTCTTTCTCTTGTTTTTTGTTTCTGCAATAGCTGAGTGAATTTATTGACCTGCAAGTCTTACAGTCTTTCACGCATCATCTGACCTGATATGGAGTCAACAGCTAGTGTCTGAGTGACTTTCACACAAAGGTTTTGGTCTTCTTTGAGAAATAATTACACAAAAAACAGATTACCATCTTAATTCTGATGTTATAATTCTGTGAATTGGCAACCTTTTAATGGTATTTTTGTCAACATGTTTCTCACTCTTGAAGTGCAAGTCAACCAAAACTACCACAATGCCGATTCTTCTTGATAGGTCCCTGCAGGTCTGAATGAGCCTGAAACGCCTTTAGGTAGCAGAACTGACATACAAAGACATATTGGGTGGTTTACTGTATGGTAAATAGCAAAGATGTTCATTTCAATCTCCTGTGTGTTTTTGTTTCTGAGTGGAACTGCTGCCTCTGCCCCTCATTTACATAACCAGTTAACCCCTCCACCCTTGACCACTGAACTCTGTTACTGCTGTTTGAGGCTCACATTTTATTCCCTGACTTTCTGGGGAAATTCGCAAATGGCTATTTTATATGATTACTCCCTTGTAAAATATCTCTTAAATTAAGGTACAGGTTTGATTTCAGCAAGAAAAAAGAAGTTTTTATATGTATATTATACTCCATTAAGGAATGTCTAGAATTATCTTCCTCCAATGTGGATGTAGCCATTATTACGCCATTTTATGACTTTGTAAGAGAATTCACTGTGTGAAAATTGGTTTGCATTTTTGTATAATACAATCTGCTTTTTTTTTTCGTTTGATACGAGAGGGAGGTCAAACTGGAAGTTTGAAGAGAGAAAAAAATGAACCTGTGAAATTGAGAAAACAAAGTGTAACTTATGTACAACAGTGATTCTAAGATGAGGGGGAAAGATTAAATGATATTGCTAACTCAATGTTTGTCTTTGTTTCTGTTTTTTTTTTTTAACTGACTGCAAAAAGTTAAAGAGCAACCTTAGGTGAACACACACTTTTTTCCACTGACATCCAGCCTTTCCTGTAATTATATATGATGTAGGAACTGGTTAGCACACTTCAACATCACAGTTGGATGTGGTCAAAGGTGCAACAGACTTTAAATTTTTAACCAGATGAAGTTTTGCTATCTGGGATTAAGGTACGTTTTATTGAGTAACTTTTACCATGCCAGCATGGAAAAAAGGAATACAAGAAGAGCCGTTAATGCTTTTTCTATACCATCATATCAACACTTTTATTATGTTATTTTCAGTGGATTTTTTTTTGTCAGTAAATCAGAATCAGATAAATTAACAAACTAAAAATCTGCCATTTCAAAAATATGCTTCTAAGTGAAAGGCTTTTTTTCTGGACCAGATTTCCACTCAAGGAAGGCTTATATTAACATACATGCACATCTCTCCAACACACACACACATGCCTGCATACACACCTTTTAAAGTCAAAGAATAAGTATGTTGTGAATCCCCTGCCTGTTGAGTTTCATACAATGCAAGTTTCTACAAATTCTGGTAAAGACTGCAAGTCTAGGATTTAGGAAATCCTAGAAATGTAAGAAAATCTCAACAAACTCATTGGAACAGTTTTATTTCTTTCTGATAAAATATCCTTTTCTATATTACCAATGATTGTAACATCTAGTTATATATAACAGTGATCCCCAACCTTTTTTGCAGCACGGGCCGGCTTCACATCAGACAGAATTTAGCACGGCGGGTCTAATCGTATAATTAAACTAAATTATATGATGATAACGATTAAGATATGGTAAATATACATAAAAATACCATTCACAAAAAATGCACCAGTGGGAACCCTGCTTTTGTTTCTCTGTCAAGCTTGCCGAGAGGAACAGATGGAAGTTAGTAAACCAATATCCAGTGAATAAAATTAAATGGAAAATAAAACGTAAATGTAACAATTGTTTTATTCTTTTTGTATGGCCCAGGGGTTGGGGACGACTGACATATAATACATGTATAAAACTGAGATTTTTCTATAAAGTAAGGCACTTTTCGGTCCCCCTGTGAGTGTGTGGGTTCACTGAAGAGGTAGATGGGAAGACTGAACTTCACATCATAGCAGAGTTAGTGTTATTAAACTGATTCCAGCATAAACACAGTCGAAGTTTTCTAACACATTTACTCAACATTTGTTGGATCCCAGGTCACGTGTCTCTCGTCATGCAACCTTCCTAAATCAGCCATGTCAGAGTCTTCCAGCTGGAACCCGAACACCTGTGAGTGTGTGAGAGTGCAGAGGTAGAGGAGGAAGAGTTATTTCACTTAATTTTACATTTCACCTTTTACCTTGTTTATCTTTTTTTTTGTCTATTCACATCACGATCAACTCACTTGACAGTTTTCTTGTATCCTCGACTTTTTGATGGATTTTGGTATTGTGACAATTCCATTCTAAGAAAAAGTAAAAGCATCATAGCATTGTGGGTTGATGAAAGTATACACAGAGACATGTGTTAGGTCAGCTGAATTCATGGTGTGCTATATCTGAACAATGTGCCAACCTGAATACTCCAGCGGATGCAGATCTGAGCGGGTGTGCGTCTGTACTTTTCTGCTATCCGGAGAATAGTGGGGTCACTGAAGACTTGACCCTTGGCCAGAGGGCTGTACCCTTCAAACACAATCCCCTCCTGACGACAGTACTCAACCAGCTGATTGGGCTGCTGGAAGGGATGGTACTCCACCTGATGGATCGCATCAGTTTTAAGACACATTACCAGCAAGCCACCGCGTGCAGCAAATCAAATATTCCTCTTTTGAAGACTTTGTGATTCATTCAAGATCGACAAGTGGAGCAGACCCCTCATTTCATTATTAAAGTATTTGATTTCTTTAAATGCAAATGCAAATTTTTAAAAAATGCTGATATTTTATATATTCTATAAATAATTCTATAAATATGTTATATAATTAAATATATTTGTTGGATCCCAGGTCACTTTGCAATCTTCCCAAATCAGCCATCCTCTCTGAAACAAATCTGCCCTAGTTTTTTTTTTTGAAGAATCATAAAAAACATTTAATATAATTGAGCCTGGAAAAGAAACCACACCTGGTTAACATGTGGCACGACACTGCAGTCTTCCTTTAACTGTTCCAGGTGGTGGATCAGAAAGTTGCTCACCCCAATAGCACTGCACACCCCTACATTAACAAACAGGGACACTTAACGCTCTATGAAAAACAAGCTCACTCTGCATCACTGCCCAGACCCTCCACGCTCGCTACCTTCTTTATAAAGTTCCTCCAGAGCTCTCCAGGTCTCGGCTCTCGTCTCTCTGTTGGAGCGGCCGGGTTGCAATGACTCCGGCCAGTGCATCAGGTACAGATCTGAGAGAGAGGGCGACAATTCAATGAGAAAGTAAGGAAGGGAAATAAAAAAAAAACAAGTACCTGCCATCAGAGGTTAAAAAGGAAAGATGGGCGATACTGCAGTGATGAGCACAGATACCCGTCAGTCTCTGCTGGACATTTATCAACCATGGACAGTCAATGATTACAACCCATACCAAAGTATTCCACCCCCATCCGAGAGCAGGAGTCCAGGCAGGCCTTCTTCGCGGCCTTGCGCCCGTAGTCGCCCGGCCACAGTTTGTTGGTGAGCCACAGGTCACCTCGTGGTATCCCGCTTTCTCTGATGGCCTGGCCCAGCTTCTCCTCGCAGCCGTAGCGCTTTGCCGTGTCGATGTGGCGTACACCACACTCAGTGAGCGCGTACACGACGGCATCGTGGCAGTACCCGCCATAATGGGATGTGCCTGGTGCAGAGAGGACAAAACAGTCATAAGCAAGGCCTGATCATAGGTCAGACTGACCCTGACCCAGCTTCAGAGAGAAAAGTGATGAATGACACCACTGCAAAGTTTACAATTAAGGGGGCCAGGGTTAAAAATAATCACATTTGTGTGTATAAATAAGTGAATTAGTAAATTATACAATCATTTACAGTCAATAAGAAAACACTTAAAATAAGTCATTTGCATTGATGTCATGCAGTCAGGTTGAGGATTTACGAAAATAAAACTCACCTAATCCAAATATTGGGATCTGCAGACCATTAGAGAGAGGGACTGTCGGGCAGCTCAGGACTGGTTCGAAAGTCATGTTCATGTGGGCACAGCTGGATCATACAGAGGTGATATAACACGGGTTGGTTCCTCTTGTTGAACTAACCTCGCAGGAAATCTCTTTACAAATGCGCTATAACGAAACTTCAAGACTACCCAGAGCTTTCCTAAGCGCTTAGCGATATAAACAGATAAACAAACGAATAAATAGTGGACAAAATCGGCAATGATCGGCACACATACCTCAATCCACAGACCTCAGAGTACCTGACTGAAAAGTTCTGGTTGGGATGTGTTACGGCGCTACCATCTCTGAAGCAGGGGGAGATTGGTCTCCAACGGAAAAGTCAACTAAGCTGACACTCATGCTTATTGGGTAAGCCGTTGGTTTGGCCCAACAAAGATGGCGTTCGTTTCGAAAAACTACCCAAGTGAGTGAGAGGTGATGTACGGCATTGCGATTAGAAAGCGTAAACAGACGGGCATAATAGGGAGCTTTCTTATCCAAGTGTGTGGACATTTGCATGGACAGCCACTCATCTTCGAGCCGTGAGCTCCGCTCATGCTGTATTATCGCTAATAGTGTCAACTTGTCACGGGGGTGCTCTTCGCCGCTTTCAGGCTCTTCGGTTAGAGTCAACCAACATGGCGACCACGTAGAGCAGACGAATCTGTGCCCACTGCTGACAAAATGAGGTAAGTTTGGAGTTAGAGACAAATAAAACACCACCCCTACTGTGCTTAGTGTAAAGAAATACCTCCGTCGCTTCTGTGAACACGGGGCATTACGATTTGTAGTTAGACTTTAAGAAATGACAGCAGTTTTTTCATGCGCTAACACTTGATTTGATTTTGACTTGCAAAACAAATTGTGTGTGTGTGTGTGTGTGTGCAGAGGGACAGCTACACACCCTGAAGCCCGATAAAAATAGTTTTTTATCAAGAAGATAAAGAGACCAGATCAGTTCGAGCTGCTGACGACCTATAATGGGCTACAGCTTACACTGAAAGTTACTCACAACACTGTGTGTGTGTGTCAGTTTATCACTGATAAATCCACTGTGCTCAGAAATGTGCATGTGGTATCACAGAAGTGCACAGTAAAGTACACATGTATAAAAGTGCATATCAGTGAACAACAATAGGTAAGGTGTATACAATGTGCACAGTATGGACATATGTAGCAGTTACAGTGAATGAACAGCTGGAAGAGTGATGTAAATACAGTGAACAAATTATAGTTCAGATATGCAGGATATACATAGTGGTATAAATCTGAATACAATGTAGATGTGATATACACTGCATGGAAAGTACCGTCTAGCCTGACAGAGTCTGTTTAAAATGCATTTGTTTTTGGTATGTATATCGTAATGGGGTGTCCTTTGTATATGTCTACTTCCTGTGATGCAGGATCCCCCGTTGCTGCATGGGGCTCCGGCGGACCTATTTGGTCTGGCCCATCCTGCTGCTGCTCCTGGTTGGAGCAGCCCTGACTGCTCTGCTGCCCGCTGCCGAGGACCAAAGAGGCGTAGATGTCCTGGGAGTGCTGCGCAGGGCGACATCTCAGAAGGGGAGTCCTCCACAGGGCCACTATGATGGTCACGGCGCCAAGGAGGAGGAGCTTAAGTTTACCATCATCATCCAGACCTACAACCGCACGGACATTTTGCTTAAACTCCTAAACCATTACCAGGCAGTGCCTCATCTTCAGCAGATTATTATAGTGTGGAACAACGTTGGGGAGCAGACGCCTCTGAAGCTGTGGAGTGCTTTGGGGCCTCATCCGGTCCCTGTGCTCTTCAGGGAGCAGACTAGTAATCAGATGCGCAACAGACTGCAACCATTCCCTGAGATTGACACTGATGGTCAGTTTACCTGTCCGCTTGTATAATGTATATGCTTTTAGTTAGGGCTATTCTCCCAGTGGCATTTGTCTGATTTTTGCTTTGATCTTTAGCTGTGCTGATGCTGGATGATGACACCCTGGTCAGTGTTCCTGACATCAGTTTTGCTTTCTCTGTCTGGAAGGTAAGAACCTTCAGGGACACATGCTGCATCTAAATGACACTTTGGTTCCACTTTATAATTGATCATGTAAGTTAAGTGTTATCCTACTGTGCTATACACAGTGTAATTGATACAAGCAGGTACACTACAAGTTGTTTACCCTTTGGTTCTGCAGCAATTTCCAGACCAGATTGTTGGATACGTCCCACGGAAACACGTCTCAACACCAGGAGGAGTGTATAGTTATGGCAGCTTTGAACTGCAGGACCCGGAAACAGGTGGAGGCGACAAGTGAGCTGTGCTTCTCCTTTGTCGGGATTTCATAAACATTTTCTTAATCTCATCAGCCATGTGTTTGGTTCTATCTTTTGTTGATGTGACTTTTATCTTCTTCTGGTCTTGCAGATACTCCATGGTGTTAATTGGTGCTGCGTTCTTCCACCGCCGCTACCTGCAGCTCTTCCAGGACCAACCTCAGGCAGTGCACGCACTGGTGGATGAAACGCAGAATTGTGACGACATTGCCATGAACTTTGCTGTATCGCTATATTTGAGGAAACACTCTAAGTCTACAGGGAGTACCGTTAACAAACCCTCTGGGGTTTTTGTCAAACCTGTGGACCTCCGCAACCTGGAGAAGGATGCCAGCAGCGGGTACCAGGGTATGTGGCATCGTCCCGAACACCTTCTTCAGAGATCCTACTGCCTGAACAGGCTGACCCAGATTTACGGCTTCATGCCGCTCTGCTTCTCCAACCTGATGGTCTCCCAGTTCGGCTTCCCCAGCTATGCCAACCACAAGGGCAGAGGCTGAGAAATCATCTCGTTGTTGAGTGGTTTGGTTTGAAAAACGACAGACTCAAGCAGCAGGCCAGTAAGTCTTTGTTTGGTCTCAGGTTGATTCATGTTCTTATGTTCATTTGATTGATGGTTGGAAACCCTAATTTACTTTGTGTGTGTCCAAAGGTAAATGTTTTACCCTCTAATGCATTTAAAACTGACACTTTATCTTACACACTGTTTAAAATTATTTAAAAAAAAACTATTTGAAAAAGCAATTTCAGCACATTGACACACGCTATTTTGATTGTTTGCTCAGAGTTTACTTGGTCAGTGTTTTGTTCTTTTTGCATTTCAGAATACCAAGCAAACCCAGGATGGCATTAGCAGGACTATGATGGACTTTCTTCCTCTGGACTTTTCCACACATTGCCCAGTCTGACGAAATGTCCATATTTTATAAGGTAATCAGTGTATTGTTGCCAAAACTTTCTCCCCTCAGTGGATTGAAGTGAAGTTTTTTTTTTTTTTTTTGGTTAACCAGCAGGTGTCAGTCTCAGAGCTGCTTTGGCAACTTGCCTTTATTGTAACCAAGATGTACAACACTGATGCTGTCTCACTTAAATTTAGGTCTTTACTAGATTTGTTACTGCTTATTATTGGAATGTGTCAGTTTTCTGGTGAGCTTCTGTACAGTCCATTAAAAACAGCAATACATGCTCTAAGATATCTTCTACCAATTGCCACAAAGGTGATAATCAGAGAACAAAATAGAATTATTGCAGGTATTGTGTACATTTTAAGATTATGTTCATGTACAGCAGTATGCATGCTTAGACAATCCTTTTTTCCCCCAAATGTTTGTACATATGTCAAGTTTGTAGGACTGTATTTAGTGACTCAGTGAAATAAAAAAAACACCTTTTTAAATCAACAGAATCTGTGGATGAATTCATAATTATAAGCCTCGAAATAAGTGAACAGAGGTCAAGATCCTGAGTGATGATGTCAAATTCAGGGGTTGGTGCTGACCAACTGTTTGCACAAGCGTACCTTAGGTTTCAAGGTTTCTTCTCAAATGTTGTCATGCCAGTAAGGACCAAGATGCACCTGCATTGTTTTGGCACCTTTTTATAGGCAATGCACTTCCCACAAAAATATCAATGCATAATGAATTCTGACTGCTGTATCAGTTTTAATAGCAACATAAGACCAGCCCATAGGACTGCATATTACACTGAATTCAGCAAATGAATTAACCTGGCAATTGTATGAGCACGCTGGATTTTCAGTCCAGGCGTATACAATTGTTCTCAGTAATATAAACAGGAACATGAAGGCTGAAGTTTAAACATCTTCGGATTATTAAGAGGTAGGAGAGTGATGACATTTGTACCTTTCAAGGTGTTACATGTAGAGCAGCAGATGTTGACATCGACAGAGTGAACATCTGGATTGCAACACCAGGTGTGAGGTGTGGCCCGTTTTTCAAACGTCAGGCTTCTGCATACTAGTAAATCAGCTTCTGCTTGCTGCTAACCTTGAATGAAAAACTGTGTAGTCTTTGTTGA
Organism: Terapon puta; assembly: GCA_028564955.1. Classification (NCBI taxonomy): domain Eukaryota; kingdom Metazoa; phylum Chordata; class Actinopteri; order Centrarchiformes; family Terapontidae; genus Terapon; species Terapon puta. The sequence goes on from JAOXYL010000071.1 coordinate 12,714,163, forward strand.
TAGACAATAACATCTGACTCTCTCTCAGTGGATAAAAGTGTCCTTGCATATTCTGAAGGAACTCCAGTTCCTTCGAAAGGGATCCAAGGGACTATGGCAGAGTCTCACCGTTGTCCAGGGCCACCACTGACCCCTGGCCCACCTCCTGGCCTGGATCCACTGGGACCTTGAGAGCGCATGTCGTGCCACAGCTTCACGAGAGGCTCCCTCTTCCTCCAAATCAATTTGTGTCCATATGCCACATACCACCTGTAGAATAAGTTGTATGAGGATGTTTTAAATATTCCTTTAAAAGACATACCACCCTAAGCAGTATGAAGCTGAAGTTCCCACAACAACAAGTTTGAAACATCCAGTAACTGAAGATCATACTGTGAATAACTCGGCAATAATGTATTATTACAGTTAATTTCACAGTCATTGTGGTTTGAGTCTTTATCAGCCGTTATCACTGGTGAAGAAATTCCATACTTGGTTTACGTGATGAGAACTGAGCCACAGACTGAACATCTGCTCTTGAAGACCGTAAGATGTGTTTCAAAGATCTTGGAAAGGTCAGTGAATGGAGATAAGAGACACGATTTGTCAAACAACAAGCAGTCTTGAGAAGAAAATAAAAATCTTGAACCTGAAAGATTTCAAGCTTTTAACGTGAGCTGCTGATGATGCTCATGCAATGGGATCAAAGCCCAGACCCCCTAATAAAAGGACGTTGTGGTGAAATTGCCGTTTCCTACGAGAAGAATACACTGAACTTCAGCTACAAGAAAACTTTTGTAGTCACAGTATTTTGTATAATTTGGGCCAGACCATAAACATTTAGCCTCTTGAATGTAAAGTAGGTCATTTTGAGTGAGAAGTGACAGCGCCAAATCCAGGGCTAGGTGCTGTCCATGCTCCAAATCTTTGTGAAAGCCTACCTTACTTTTCAGGGCCTCGTGTCCAAAATATTGTAATTGCATCTGATGTATTTTACGGTGAATGTGAAATATTTGAAACTTTGTTGGCTCAACATAAATACATTCTTTTCACTGTGAGAGAAACATCTGCAACTTACACTCCAAAGAGGGCTCCGCCAAGATGAGCTGCGTGGTCAAACAGCCGCCATCCCATGATAAGCCCTGCCGTATCTACGGCAATGAGTGCTTTCAGTGCCTAATGACAGACCAATGACAGGAACCTGAAGTTACGCACAATGTGCTGCACTACATGCAACACAACAATCCCTCTCTGCCATGCATTCAGACATGCATACTTACACATTCATTCAAACACACTGAACTTTGTCCGTTTTGTTCATGCACAGATTCACATCTCTTGCCTGCAGCGAAAACACAACACGGGAATGTCAACAACACCCTCTTAAACCCATCGAGTACCAAACTAATTCAGTTCCCAATACACTTCAGAGCTGTGTATGTATGAAACATATGAACGTATGAACATATGGTACACACACTCACACACACACACACATCTCATTTAGACACAAATACCTGTGCATCACTTACATTTCCTGCTGTGAAAGTGACCATGGGGAGGAAGATTATGCCTAGCTTGGCCTCTGGCACCTTTGCACAGACAGCAGCCAGGACAGCCATGACGGCACCCGACTATAGATCAAACAAAAGATGAGCAAAAGACTGGGATTACTGTCATTCTTTTGTGTTAAACTGTATGAGGATTTTAGCAAATATCTTACCGCCCCCAGTGAGGGATGGAGACGCCCAGTTGCTGTTTTACACATGTAGCTAACCATAGTCGAGATCACACCTGAGAATACACACCATGATTAAGGTACCACTCCTTCATTTCCCATTTTCTTCAATGCTGTGTCAATACTGCATTTATTTTCAAACAAATGACTGACGCACCAGCAGACAGGTAGACGGCAAGAAACTGCTCCTTCCCCAATAGAGAGACAATTCCTGAAGAGAATGTCCACAGGACATACATGTTGGCCACCATGTGGATAATGGAGTAGTGGCTGAAGGAGGACAGGACCATGGGTAGGCACCGTGTTTCTGGTGGGAGACAGAAAATAAGACCGCAGCATTAAACTTGGACAGCAAAAAAAATTGCAAGGTTTACACTTTTGTTAAATGATTGCAGTTATTGTCCTTGTGTGAGCAAGTTACATTATTCATTTAATTATTTATTCAAGTAAAAAAAAAACTGGCATACTTACTGGAGGCTGGGTTGGAGGTGAAGTACTTAATCATGTTTCTTTGCATTGAAGGGATCCGCCAGCAGCATAGGACTACTGCGTTTACTGCAATGATGCCTGGAAAATAGTAACAAGGAAAGCCCCTGGCGTTGAAGAAATGCGGGACTATATATGACACGTGCTCAGATTTTGATGTTGTTAAACACAGGTGTGCGAGTCTATGTCTGGAAAAATATAAATAATATATAAAATAAGTTACCAGTAACAGTCTTCTGCCCCTCTGTGAGGCTGCTCCAGAAGTCGTCCGCCATGGACATCAGGAGGATGAGCTGTCGTTGGAAACCATTTAACTGGTTCCACCATTCATGCCAGTACGCCATGTCCTGGGACCCCTGGTGACATATGGGAGGGTCACTGAATCCCTGTGAGCAGCATATTTGTTACATTACAGAGCCAGCTCTTTGTATCATCAAAGCCTCACATGTGGGAGTTTCTCTGCCTCCTCTTCCTCTTTTGCCATTTGCACTCTGGATTTCAGGGTCTCATACTGAAGAATTGCCGCCGCGCCGAAGGAGCAGCCTGTAAACTGACATGGAGTCAGACAGCAACAAACACCATCACACTGTCCCAGACCTCAGTACTGCATGCATCTATTTGATTTCATTCTTACGGAGACACAGGAGGACCTACCCCTACTGTGAACATCAGTGGTCTGAAGAGTGTCGGCCTGGGCACCCTGGGAGGAGGCGGGGGACCCGGTGCGCCAGCCTCAGAGGGTGAAGCGTTTGTTTCTTGGGTGACATTTCCTTTCTTTGTCTCTGGTTTTTTGGCCTCCCTGCGGAAACCACACCTCTGTTGGTTGCAGGAGTTCAGTCTGGAAGAGGAAATATAAACGTGTGGACACAGGAGGGAGAATTAAAAACTCATTTACAGACAGCTTTGGTAAATACACACAATACACCTGTATTATATCAAAGACATTTAACAGCCCTGCAGTGAAAACTGTGAAACATGTGGTGTTAATGCTCTTTGATCAACTTGATCAAGTTTGCTGTTGTTAAATAATGTTAGAGAGGCTACAACTCAGAATTATTTGGTCAATGAAATACAAAAAAAATAGACAGTGTAAAAGCTGGTCATAATTTCTTAAACCTCAATGATACTTTCAAGTTGCGTGATTACCTCACTTACTGTATAAAACCTAAATATACTTATTTTCCCATGGAACAAAGAAAAGCATCACAACAGAGAAGCCAGGACAGATTGTGAAAATGAATAATCAGTTAATCAAATCAATCAATCAATCAATCAAACAATCAATCAAATAAATTAGTTTATATTTTTTTCTGTTATTATATTGATCACTGTAGCTGTTACTATGACAAACACCCCCTTGTTTTTCATCATGATCCAACTTTACACTGATAAACACACTACTGCTGAAGAGCTCACCTACTCATTTATCAATTAGGCAGGAGATTTCATGAAGGGGACATTAATTATTCTGCTAACTGAAAACACTGAAACACACACACACACACACACACACACACACACACACACACGCAGAGATCATTTTCATTTTTACTGGAAACAAATGAAACACACAGCTGTCCGCTCCCCTCCAGCTCTCTGTACAATGACAGTCGGAACAGTTAGGTAATCACACCCTTCAGCTCGACAGAAACACACACGCAGACACACACACACACACACAC
>JAOXYL010000071.1:12727129-12738077 GCA_028564955.1 Terapon puta
CAGGCTATATTCAGTCTACCTAATTGATGCAGGTCATTGGAGGTTGTGCAACCTGAAATAAGTTCTTGCAGACACTACTCAGGGCTTGAAGCAGTCAGATGAATTTTTCTTGCTTAAAATCTGAAATCCTAAAAGGTGAACATCAAAAGATCTGTGCGCTTTATAGATACTGTACTGTTTGAAAATGCAAATACAGCATTATCCACCAGACAGTATCTGATATCTATGAAGAATAATGTAAAATTAGTTAGACTACGGTTTGGGTTTAGAGTTTTTTAAAGGTAAGGTAAGAAAGTTCATAGGAGTAGAGAAGAAACTCATTTGTTCTCTTATTTCCAGCAAACAGTTTTAGTGTTCTATTTGATTTGGCAAAGACTAATCAGATATTTGATATTCAATGCCACAAATCAATGATTATTTGTTTCAGTTATCATCTAAGTAAATTGTGTGACAGTTATAGGAACGAAACAATCAGACCATCATACTAACATCCACTAGTATCTGTACCTCAGGCCTTTCTTTAATTGTTTTTCTCTGTCTTCCTTCTGTCACTTTGAAGGACTTGGTTTTCAGAAACTTTTATTTTAGGCATCTGACTACACATAGTGAAAAGCATGCAGTGAAAAGCACGTACATAAATGTTGTAAAATGAAATAACTGTGCCTGCATGCCAGCTTAAAAACATGATTTGTCTTAATCATACAAGAAGGTGTGGGCATTCAGGTAAAATACAGAATACAATATGTGTTGGTTGTAAATCTGTCATAAACTTAAGCTGATGTTATTGCACCGTGCCCTCTGTGCTATTTCCCCTTTTCCTCTCTCTCTCTCTCTCTCTCTCTCTCTCTCTCTCTCTCTCTTTCTCTCTCTCTCTCTGTCTCTGCATATAGTGGTGATTGGCTCTGCAGTGGGACAATATAGTGGGAGCTGCAAATACAGCACCATCACCATATCTGTGACTCTGGGTCTGATGCCAGCTCCCTCCCTCCACCCATTCTCTCTTTTTACTCCTCTCTGACCTTTCCTTATTTGCATGGATGCTGTTGTTGAGGCATTTTGCTGACCTAAAACGTCCTTTTATGCATATTACACATAGTGGGGGCATGTTTCTCGGGTAGCTGCTGCCACATAATGTGTTGTCCTCGTTGCTCAAGGTTATATCTACACAATAAAGACAAGTATGAAAAAAAAGATATATAGTAATATACTTTGTGAACAACCTCTGCTGCGGCGTTGATGTAACACTCTGCTGCGCTCAGTGTCTTTGTGCCTCAAGAGCAGTGATGTCTCAGCACACGGCAAACCCAAACATTTGTGCATGAATCTGAGTACTACTTTAAACACTAGTGATGTCTCATTTTCTCTCCTCCTCTCTCTGCTTCATGGTCAAATCTCAGTCTCTCCGCATCTTATTTTAGCCTGAGCTGCTTTATGTTGGGGCGCCCCCTAGAGTGGAGAACTGCACGTGGTTTTGCTGTTGGCACAGCTCGGCGCATCACTGCTCATCCTGGGCCAAATTGCTAGCAGAGATTACGAATTGTTGCTTTTGGATCACGATTAGTTTACAAAATAAAACATGTTCACCACCTGCTTGCATTAAAATGGAAGCAGATGGTGGATATCACACGCGTGAACTTTAGAAACTTGGTGTCACATGTTTCAGTTGCCATTCTCTCATGCATTATTTCAAGTGTTTTATTTAGTTTAGTGGGCATTATTGTTCTTCTGTTGTCCTCCAAGAATTCCCTTCTTATTGTTGATTAAATTCAGCCCTCATACCAGTTAGTTATGTTGAATTATCACAGTACTTAACAGGTTAGTAATTATGGGTGGATTTGAAGTACCTGTATGTTTTATTCTACTTTTATTTACTACGACTCTACCACCTATCAGAGGAGAATACTGTATGTTTTACTCCACCTCATTTATAAGGTTTACTTAAAAATTTCGATTTCACTTTCAAACATATGATGATGTTATATATTATGATGCACTGTAACACATTAAACAGCTCAATGCTGTATGAAATTATTCAGATGAGCTCCACTACATGGATTCATCTGTTAGAATCATCCTATGAGATACGGGTAAAGTCTTGTTTTTCTCTTTGTTGAGTTCCTGTGGATATTTACATTTTGGTTTTTATTTTTCTCGTAATACAATACATACTATTTACTCTAGTAGCATTTCCAATACAAGGGTTTTACTTTAAAGAATTTCAAGCGTGTGGCATCACTGCTTTTAAGCTCACTTAGGTACCTTCTCCATTACTGACACTTTATTTGAACTTTACATGTCAACAAGTGATTATTACAACTTCTTTGCCTCATGCCAGAAGATTCTGATCAACTTTAAACACTTAGGTAATACCTTACCACGGGACAACTTCATGTAAGTCAGTACACTGGACTGAAGGACTTTTCTTTTCTTTTCTTTTCTTTTCTTTTCTTTTCTTTTCTTTTCTTTCTCCTGTCTGTGGACTTCTGGCAGATACACACACTGAGCTGATGGTGCTGACACCGGGCCCTTTCATCCCTTTCATAACGCAGTGTGACTGAGCCATAAACTTTTCCTGGTAGTATCACACCTTTTTCTTTAAAGCGGTGGACTGCAGCTGACGTAGGCTCTGCGTTGTCCGCTTGTTCCCAATGGGTGTGATGAGGGTACGGGAGGGAGGGGGATGGGGGGGTTGTTGGGGCATCAAAAAAAAAAAAAGGAGGAAAAAAACTATTGGTTCATGGGGGCTCCAGCATCTGTGCAGCCACAGCTGTCAGCTCCGCATTACCTCACTCGTGGCTGACACTTTACCCCTGCAGTTTAACTTTAGCGTGCATGCCCCCCCCCTCTTTCTTTTTTTCTTTCTTTCTTTCTTTCTTTCTTTCTTTCTCCATCCCCACTATTACGTCCGCTGCTGGTAAAGACGCGGAGACAGAGATGTGGGGAGGGGAGGGGATGAGGGTGGGATGGCGGTGGTGGAGGGGAGGGGAGGAGGGGTGGGTGGTGGTGGTGGAGGGGGGTTGTACAATTAAGAGCACATTGTAACGTCCTTGCGTTGCCTGCCGTGGCGGAAGAGGAGTGTGCCGTGAACGCGAATGACCGTCGGTGGACGAGAAGAGGATAGACACACACACACACACACGCACGCACGCACGCACACGCACGCACGCACGCACTCAGACAGAGAGAGGAAAGGGAAAGAAAGAGAGAGAGAGATAGGACTAGAGAGGGACAGAGAGAGAGAGAGGGAGAGAGAGAGAGAGAGAGAGAGAGAGAGAGGGGAATCACTCAAGATGCCTCGTTTTAGCGTAATTTGTCCTGCAGACTGTGCCCTTCCGGCGTTTTGAGGGCTGCTGTGAGCCTGGAGAGAGAGAGAGAGGCTGGCTGGCTGCGCTATGCTGCTGCTGCTGCCTGACCCTGCCGCCGCCGCTGTGTTGTGATAGCGTTGTCCGATTGTTTGGATTGAGGAAGGCTCCCCATCAACCCAAATCAATGAGGATTCTGAGGCCATTCCTTCAGAAAGGAGCGCATATGCTGCAGTGTTTCTGTGGACAACGATCGAAGTCGACCACTATCACCAACGGTGAGAGACAAACACAGCGCCATAGCTCTCTCTCCCTTTTTTTTTTTTTTTTTGTGCAGCTGCCGTTTGCTTTGCATGCTTTCTCTCCTGAGTGATGGAGGGGGGGAGGAAAAAATGGGAATAAAAGGGGATGTATATAGAGAGAGAGGGGAGGAGAGAGAAGGAGAGAGGAAGGGGGGCTTGTGTGTGTGTGTGTGTGTGTGTGAAAGGGGGGGTGAGTGGTTTCATTGGCCACTCGAGTGTGTGAGTAACATCTTCCGAGTCTGCAGTGGAGAGAGCCTCTCCTTGTGCTGCTCGCATCCCGTCCCGAGTTGTTGTGTGCGGGCAAGAGCCGCGGCCGGCAGCCGGCATCCGGAGCTCCGGAGAGAGGAAGGAGAGAGGAGAAGGAGGAGGAGGGGAGGAGGGGGGTTACTTTACCAGACCGAGCTATATTTGCAGACGAGCGAGCTCCAGTGCTGCATCCGAAGCGGGCCAAAAAAAAAAAAAAACGGACAATGCAGGGATCAAGTCATTAAACTTCAGGGGCCTGCTGAGGCTGTGTTGTTTGAGGGCCCCCAAACAAAGCTGAAGCAGCGGCGGCTTCAGCACCGCGGACAGCGCCACTGCCGGAGCACTCCAGGGGCGAGCAAGGGCTCCCCAAACTTTTCAGGCTCACCGATGTCAAACCAGGACATGTTGATGACATGTTGCCCCACGATCCCAGCTTTTACAATCCCAAAAATTTCAAACTAACCAACTGTCTCTTCCTCTCGTGCATAGCTAACATAGGGCACAAGCTAAAACGTGTGGTGGAATCTCCCTTTTCTTCTTTAAGTTCTGCTGGTGGTGTGTGTGTGAGTGTGTGTGTGTGTGTGTGTGGTTGGGGGATAGGGGGCTGTCAGCGACCCCCTCTCCACTTTTGGCTTTACTTCCCTTCCTGCATGCTGAGCAGCAGGTACAGTGCGAGCGAGCAGCTGCAAACATTACTTTTGAAAGTGACTTGCTTTGCCATATGTTCACTTTACAACATGCCCAACCCATGATGTGAATACATACATGGACACACACACACGCATACACACACGCTCGCAGTGCTCATACACAAGCAGCACTCTACAGTCTCTGGCAATAAGCCTAAGATGCCTGCCATGTCCTCTAGTCATGTCTCAGCAATTCACTGCATTGCTGCTGTTGTTCGCCCATAACACGACCACGTGTCCAAAGTCATTAAAAAAACATCCGTCAGTATTTCCAGAGCGAGACAAAATGCCTGTTTTGTTCTTTGTCTTTCTTTCTTTTTTTTTTTTACTGGGGAGACAAATGCAACACCTCTCGTCACTTGCAGCGTGCAGGATCTCCTGTAGACTCAGCTGGAGCGACTCTCAAATTCAGGGCAGACAATTAGAAACTCCATTAAGCACAGTTGATTCCTCTGAGGTAGTTGGACCAAAAGCAGCATGCACACTGGGATCTGTAAGGGCCTCGGATATAAAGCAGCACCGGTCCTTATCCTGCATCCCTGCTCACTGTCAGATGAACCTGGTGACCTCAATCAGAACTTTATGAGTCAGCTTGTGGCTGTTGACACAAATGGATGCACAAAGTCTAGTCAAAGCCGTGTGTGATGAGGCATTGCCGGGAGAAAGCTTTGTTTGAAGTTTGTTCCGTATTTTTTGTGAGCTCATTTGCGAGTCGGATCTTTTTCTGTTTGATTCTCTGTTTTTTTTTTTTTTTTGCTGTGGTTCTTTTGTGAAAACTCCTGCAGAGGCTTTGCTGCCCATCCAAGGCTGTAACATCACAAAGCAGAGCTACGATATGATAGCAACAAGCTTTTGTGGATTTTAAACAGACCCTGCCTTTCTTGTGGACAGTTAAAGCCACTTCTAACTCATATTTGAACCTGTCTGAACTGGACATCAGCAGTTACACATTTTTGACTCTCCGATACTTGAAGATAACTCAGGAGTGTTCTCCTAAAGTCAGCGGGTCACACGCTTAACTTTCCAGAGAAAAGGGCCAAAAAAAATTCAGCTGTTTATCTGACTGCATCACTCTCCGCTCTGGGGACACCGGCCCGACCAACATCATGTAGTGCAGGAAGAGCAGGAGAGAGTGTTTTTGTTCTCCAGATTCAGGCACTAATCCAGAACCACCTCCCAGGGATTTTGGGTGAGGGATGTTTCTGAGTAGGCTTAAGCGTTTGCACCTGCTTTCCTTTGTAGTGTCAAGCTTGCACCTGGCCGTCCTGAAGTTAAATACAGTAGTTTGCCTGTCAGGATCACAGGATACTCGCACTGTGGGTTTCGTAATGTAGAAAACAAGTAACAAAAGTTTGTCCTCACTTGTTTCTATATTCGTGTGAAACTGGTTGTCACTTTGTCTGCTTTTCCTGTGACAGTTTAACTGTTGCAATGTCAAGTTTTGCATGCATTGCTCTGGGATTTTTCCATCCGTCGCTCCTGAGGCCTTTGATGTGTGGCACTTGTACTAGAATCCAACACTCTTGCATTCTTCTCAAGCACAATTTGCTTTAATGACGAGCTGAATTTGTCTTAATGGTCCTAATTAGCACTTGGTTGTCATCTCACTGCTTGCCTTTGTCTGTGCTTTTTCACTCACGAGTAACAACAGCACTGAGATTGGTTGCTCAAATAGTTCCTAATGTCACATAAATGTTGAAAAATGTTCTCGTTTGCGGTGCCGAGATTTCGCCTTTGCCTCACACTCTGCTCCACCACGTGAATCACTTTGCGTTTGTTCATACACACAGCTTGGTTGGGCTTTGAGAAATTACAGCACGCACCTACCACGCTACACTCAAATGTTAAGCTGTGTTGGTTTGTGTTGGTTGCTGTGAGCGTGGCGACGAGCACAGAGAGCCACGGTGTCACACCTCCTCTCGCTCTCCTCGCCCCTCGGCTTCCAAGAGACTTGGCTGGATAGTTTAGCAGACATTACACCATGAGAACTAGCTCCAGCTAATGTGAGTCAACAAATCTGCGAGGTGTCTCAAGGACACATCCGAGCGACGGGCCTTTAGAGAGGGAAAACAACCACTAGTCCCTCACGTTCACCTGCAGGTCCATCCTTCTTCCACAAGGGGGCAGCATGTGTAAAGAAATTCCTGGGGACAACAAATTAAGTCTGGTGGCGGTGTTGGCACCTAAAGGAGGGCCACGGGGAAGCTGCTGGATAGTGCTGGATGCCTATGGATGCTTAGCTCCTATGCTGCAGTGTACAGAGTGTGCAGTCTGGATCATACTTTTAATGTGAAACTCCAACACCTGCCTGATGAAATGATGAACACACCAACTGTGCGGCGAAAAACACTCAAACACATTTGCTCTATTTTGACACAATGCTCAGATTTTTCACACCATGAAGACAAATAACGCACACCGAGGATCAAAAACACGTCGGGTACAAAATGAACCAGCAAACCTTCACAGAGTCAAACCATTTTAATTGACAGCTTGAATTATTGTAATAAATTGCCTGCGATGCATTTTACACCGGGGGTGTTTTATTGCTTGTGGATGTATCTCCGCTAGAATGAAGTGTACATCAATTGTCTCTGGTGGAGGGAGGAAGCCTAGCAGATACTCATTAGAGAATACTTTATCTTTTCCTGACAAAGATATATGCCCTATGTCTCTGTGGCGCTCGACGCAGCAAAGTCCCTCCCATTTCCGAGAAAGCTCCCTTCATACTCCAAACCCCCCCCCCATTTTTTCTCCCAAGAAACGTATATCACACTCCGGCATGTCCGTTAGAATGATTGATGCTATATTGAAGTTGTTATTGATATTTCTTTATGCTGCAGTGACACATTCATCTCTACCACTCACTGGCAAGTCAGTAAGAGTGCAAGGGCTTTTGATTTAGACTCCAGCTTTCAGTTTCTAACTTTTCTTTTGCTGTCTCTATACTCTGTCTGTCTCCCTCTTTCCCTGTCTGTCTGTATTTTTCTGGGAAAAGATTCTAGCTGTCCTCTGTTGCTCTCTCTCTGTCCCGCACACACACACACAGACACATGTAGAAACACGCAAAAGGCTAACCAGGGTACCAGTGCTTCAACACTTTCATCCATTATATCCAAATCTTACGTAAGAGGGGAGTTGGGGGGGGGGGTGACAGACAGTGGTAGTCAAAAGAAAATCGTCTCTCTCTCTCCCTCTGGTTCCCTCTCCGGGGTTTGGTTTGGAGAGGGAATGTCAAACCGAGTCCTAGAAAAAGCATCTAAATGTTTCATGCTGTTTCATCACAGGGGAAGAGAGCGGTTTGCTGTGCTGCTGGAGACTCACGTGTTTTTCCTCCCACAGTGTGTGTGTGTGTGTGTGTGTGTGTGTGTTTGTTTGTGTGTGTGTGTGCTTCTGAGCCCATGCAATAAGAAACATGAAACCAGCTCACATGCACACAGGCACATGTTGGTACACACACACACACAAACACTCACATTTGACGACATTTTTGGGGACTTTGCATTGATACACATTTACTCTGATGTCTTATTAATCCTGAGTTACAATCATTCCAAAAACAGAATTATTCGACATTGTGCTGAGTGCAGCTGCAGTCCATAATAATCAATCGGTGCATGCCCAGAGGTGATCTATGTGAGAAACACAAGCTAAAATCTCTCACGTCTCCTCTGCAAACTGCGCTCAATGGCCGTTTCCTAAGCTTGGCGTTATAGTATTGGTCATGGTTTATGATAAGGACCATTGTGTTGCTGTTGAGGATATTATTTGTAATGTTTTGGTGTGGCATGGGGTCCTCCATTCCATTTCCATAAGCCCTAAATCACATTTATCCGTGTGTTGTGTCCCTGTCTGGGTCCTCTGTGTCCTCATTCGTGTTTCGGGGTGTGCAGAAACCTGTTGCAGGTAATCCTTTTAGCCAGATTGAATATGTTCTGTATGGCATGTGTGGCCGCAGGGTTCTGGAGAATAAAATATGTGCTTATGTCCCTTAAGTATAAGCCATGAGGATAAGAACGCGTTCAGCCAAAGCTGATTTCTCTATTTATGCAGACTGCTCCCAGAAGGGTCTACCTCAGGGCCTCCATGCTGACCGACGTGCCTCCTTTGAAACTGGTTCTGCAATATTGGGCAGTGAAATTGTAATTCAAAGAGATAATTATGAGATCATCTATCTCCCCTTCTTTCTTTCTTTCTTTCTTTCTTTCTTTCTTTCTTTCAGTCATTCATTCTTTTTTTAGATATGCACATAATCTCAAAGGGAAATATAAGGATATAATATTATTAGCACCCACCTTTTCCTGCATAAACACCCACCCAGCAGTTACCCCTTTGATTTGATATTTTACATTCATCCTTTTCTACCTGGGGATCATCCGTTTTCCTCTATACACCCATCCGAGAATTCCTAATACGAACCTCAATCACGTATGATTGCGTTAAAAGAGTTGAAGGGAAGAGGGAGAGAGGGGGGTGAGAGAGAGAGAGAGAGAGAGAGAGAGAGAGAGAGAGAGAGAGAGGAGGCTCTGGACCGCGACGGTCCACTCTCGCGGTCGGCGATGTAACACACCGACAGCATCGGTCGGGGACGCGCTGTGGATGATGATGATGTCTCGGCTACTTTATTATTTGTGCGCTACAACAAAAAGCACTCCGGCGTGCGTCCCCCTCAACTAATTGTTGCTTTTTTTCCCAGACGCGAATCCCCCCCTGCAGGCTCAAATCACATCTCTGCAGCATCCTTGCAGAGTAGCCTCTGCTGCCGATTCCATTTTCCCGGCTGCATTTTTTTTTTTAAAGAGGCGCCGTCGACAGAACCGGGCTCACGGATCCGAGCTCCTGCACAGCCTCCGGGACCTGCAGCGGACCGCCTCATGCGTCGACGTGGGAAAAATTAGAGCGAATAATAATAATCTTTTTTTTTTTTCAAAAAAAAAAAAAAAAAAAAGTTCAGATCCTTTTCTCCGGTCGCGCACGAGCGTCTCGTTCGCGGATTCAGGTTAATGCGAACCATCACGTCAGGCGGCCAGAGGACCGGGCTGGAGAGGGGATTACGAAGTCGTGCTCGCCATACGCGGCGCCGTCCACCTGGAGTACCTGAGGCTCCGACACGCAGCTGCACCAACTTATCAACACTGTTGCATGTATCCGCGGCGGTCATGTCGGCCCCTGTGGCCTAGCCCGTAGATTTATGTCTCACATCGGACCGGATCGCTGTTGATTCGAAATCCACCCCCCCCCCCACCCCCTTTTCCACAAACTCGTAGCAGCTGTCTGTCACGCCACCGTCCCCCCCCTCAGTGAGGATGCTGCCCGACGCGCAACGATGCCCGGGACTCGGAGGGATTTTCTGATCGTAAGGATGACATTTGGTTAAAAAAAAAAAAACATACACATACACACACACATACACCTACACACACATACATACATACACACACACGAACACTCGTGCACCTGAAACACAGAACCAACTCCCCCGGTTATCCCCCCTTCTCTTGCGCCAAGAAGCTGCACCAAGATCCGACCTTTTCCGACGGACTCTCGCTTTTCGGACTCGGCTCGGGGAGATGGCCGCGATCGCCAGCTCCCTGATCCGGCAGAAACGCCAGGCGAGGGAGTCGAACAGCGACCGGGTCTCCACTTCGAAGCGTCGCCCCAGCCCCAGCAAAGACCCCCGCTCTCTGTGCGAGAGGCATTTCTTGGGGGTCTTCAGCAAAGTCCGCTTCTGCAGCGGCAAGAAAAGACCCGTTCGGCGGCGACCAGGTCAGTGCTGCAGATTTTCTTTTTTTTTTTTTTTCCTTTTTTTTTTTTATTTTTTATAAACACTGATGTGTGTTATGTGTGCGTATGGAAGCGGACCCCCCCCCCGTCCCAACCCCCTCCTCCCCACCCCTCCTTTCCACCTCTCCCTCCTGCCCACCCCCTACCCCGCCCCTCTCTCTGGAGCAGCAGAGGCAGTATACTGCAGTCAAGAGCTCCCATCTGAGCCGGAGAAGGTAGATTTTCTCCGCGGCGCACGAGAGAAAGATCCACCTGTTTCCATTAGGTCCTCTCGTTGTCTGTCGATCCACCGCACGACACGGTCCTTCTACCCTCCCCCCCCCCCCCCCCCCCCCCTTCAATGTATAGGGGAATGATCTATATGCTGTGACGTTACCCCTTTATTTATTGTGATACCGCTCTGAGCAGAATAATCGATCAACCTGGAGCATGAAAAAAAAAAAAAAAAGAAAAACTGATGCTCCCGTGTCCCAGTCGGAGCTCGACTAGGTGTTATTCCAGCAGCTGTACAGTATATTTAAGAAGCCTTCGATTTTGCACACTAAATTTCTGCACCCCCCCCCCCCCCCCCCCCCCCCCCCCCCCCCCCCCCCCCCCCCCCCCCCCCCCCCCCCCCCCCCCCCCC
>JAOXYL010000071.1:12763210-12782473 GCA_028564955.1 Terapon puta
CTCAGATAAGAACATCGCAGAATTCAAAGCAAAAGTGGCAAATCTCTTTTATTTCAATGTCAAACAACCTTTTTCAACATCCTGATACTCTTTGTGAGGTTAACCTTAACAGCGCACAATCCGCATAGCACAAATGTCCTAAATCAAAATAACCTTGTTTTCAAAGACGGATGTCTAATCACATAGCCAACAATCATTTTAGCCAGCTAAATGGCCGCTGCCCAACGTTTTAAACAAAGGGAACAGTTTGTTGATATTGTTTGGAAACATTTCTTAACCTTTACACAAAACACATGTGAAAATGATTGATTGTGGGCAGCAATCAATCATTTCCTATTTATTTAATTTAATTTGGTGGTGTAGTGGCATCACCTCACAGTAAGAGGGTTCTGGGTTCAGTCCCTGGTTGAGGTAGGCCCTTCAGTGTGGAGTTTGCATGTTCTCCCTGTGCCTATGTGGGTTCTCTCTGGGTACTCCAGCTTCCTCCCACAATCCAAAGACATGCAGGTCAAGTTAACTGGCGACTCTAAATTGCCCTTAGGTGTGAATGGGAGTGTGAGTGGTTGTCTGTCTCTGTGTCAACCCTGCGATTGATTGGCGACCGATCCAGGGTGTACCCCGCCTCTCGCCCAAAAGTAGCTGGGATAGGCTCCAGCACCCTGTGACCTGCCTGGCAGGCCAAGCAGGTATAGAAAATGAATGAATGAATGAATGTATTTTTATGAACGGCAGTTGTATCGGAACAGAATAAATATCATATTATATGTCAGTACAAACAATTTAAAGTGACCATTCTGCATGAGTGGTTGCGTTAATCTTAATCTATTTAGTAGTAACTGGTATATTTCAGTCTAGACCAAAGCGTTGGACCAGCTGACAGACACGTGAAGCCACCCCTCTAGTCCTCAGCATGGCTAAAGACTCAAGGCCAGATGTCTTTGAAATTTGCTATGGATGCTCATAAATAAATGATCTTGCCTCTAGTTCCATAATTGGGCCAAAATTCCCACTTGCACACAAGAAATATGAGAATGTAAGATTGCTATGACATTAACTGAGCACATCCATGCCCCCCAGACCCCAGAAGATGAACTATTTCCATTTTGGACACTCCATGAGCTTCCTGTTGTGCCACCCTCAGGTCAGAAAATGCGTGTACAAGGTATCTGAAATCGCACTGAGATACGTGGTTGTAAACATTGATTATCGCAGCATGTTGCCTGCGAATACTGTGAGCACTCTGTGTACCTGATATAAATTGCTTTGGTACTTTAATCCCCTAAATTGTTCATTTAAGAGGCAAAACAGGTGGTGGTTTTAAAACGACACTAAACTGATTTTGACTGCTTAAATGGTATCCAGTGTATTTTCCAAAAATACTCATCCTGTGTAATTTCATTCTCTCGTCTTTTCACTCGAACCACCTGTGTTAAAATGTGGCAGGTTTGCAGTGGGAGACTGAATGGCTTTCATAGCATTTTAAAGGTCACAGCTGGCACAGTTTACAACATCTCCGTAAAACAGACATCCTTTTGCCAGGACTGTGTCAAATGGATTTCAGTTTTGTAAGTGTCATAAACTACATATTCTATGCTATCAGAATTTTGACTGTTTTCTTGATTGTGTACAACACCATAACACACTCAATAAGCATCAAATTAAGCATAAAGCTATAACTGATGGAAAGGTTTTATGTTTTTGGGTCAGCCACATTGACATCTATTTCTGGTCTCCATAGTTTATTTACGCAGTCCTGTGCATGACTTTGTCTTTTGCAGACTCGTGAACACACAGAGTAAAAAAAAGTATTCTCGGTCTTTTATCCCAGGCATCTTTCTCCACTCTCTGTCTACCTCTTTTTTGTCCTGTTGTTTTGATGCAGGCCTGTGCCACTGGGACTCCACTTGTTTCTCTTTTCTTGTCCTCCCAGGGAGAGAATGAGGGAACTCCTACTTAGAAGTGGGGCGTTGAGTTCTACTCATTAAAAATAATTGGTCTCTGTTCAATTAAGGCTCACTGATGCTCCTTTGATCTAGCGGGTTCTTTTTTTTTTTTTTTCTATCCGCATCTTTTACATCCATATCAACCGCTCAGAGTTGGCAAAAGTATCAGACGATTGGTTCTAATGTGTTTACTTTCAGAGGACAGGGGGTGGGGGGTTGCTTGAGAGTGATAAAAATGTTTGAATGAAATGAGTGTGATGGTCACACAGACTGAATTCCAACCTTGCAGCCTCTGTTGCAGCACCTGGTGAGACAACCCAACATCCAGAGATGATAAAAACAGATCACTTTCCCATCTCTCTGCCTCTCCTGCTCTGCGATTCGCTGCTTTCGGCTTCCCCTGGCTGCAGATGAGCACTGCGAGCAAAAAACGCGCTCACTTAGGAGACGCAAGACACATAAAGGTTCATGCACAGAGCACACATGCACCCACACACGCTGCAATCCCACTCACCCAGCCGCCCGCCCACACACCCACTCCTCATGCGCTTTCCTATTCGTTACTCTCATACACTCCATCACTTTATTGAAGAAGCTCCGCAGTATGAGCATGTTAATGTGCTGGCAGTGGCTCCTGTTACAGAGTGAAGCTGTTCTCTTGAATCCCAATAGCCTAGGGACAGAGAGGATACTAAGCCAAGCCTCGACTGCAGTTATGCTCCAACAACGCTACTTTAATAATTTTCTCTCTCATCCCCTCGCTCATCCCCTTTGCACCCCTCCTCCTCTACTTTCTCACTTTCCTAATCTCTATTCCCTCTCCTTCTCTTCTGTCCAATTTGATACATTTCTCCTCAGTCTAGCCTTCTTTTTTCCTGCAGCCTACGTCTACTCTACTTCCTTTTTCACTCTTAATGTTGCACCTCGTCTTCCCCTCTGCTTGTTTGAGGTTAACAAATTCACGTAATTCTCACAGAATTTACCTCACAGTTGCGTGCATGCATAATACATGCGTGGTGGAGATCGATGCATCTTTTAACAGGAAGGCTTCGAAAATATGCATTTCTGCTGAGCTGCCAAAATGCACGTTCACCAGTGCAATGATATGTGTATATATTTAATGCGCACTAGGCCTCTATCGGGAAATGTGCAACGAGCAATATATGAATCATGCAGAATCATGCACGGGTTTCACACACATGAGATGTTTAGTCTCATTTGAGAGTGCATAGCGAATTAACAGAGCATGTGTGTGGGGAAAATATACTCTTCAATTATTGGAATGACAATTGAGGGAACATCAAACACAAGATGACTGGATGTCCGTAAAGACGTTCATTTATTTGCTGGTCTACCATAAGATCACTTGGAAACATCAAACACACGGCAGACATTTATTACATTTAAAGTCTATCCGGATCTAACAAAGGGAGGAACAGCCTCCTCTGCTGGAGTGAAATTAATGTGTCAAAGAGGGCCCACATAGACGGGAATCCTTTGATGTGCTTGATGAATGAACGAATGTGAGTGATCTAGATTGATTTGAAATGCAGCAGATGCGCAATCAAATACTCATTTCAAGAGGCCAGTGGAGCACGGGTTGGGCGGACAAGGAAGCCCGCAGAGTTCTTCAGCTCTCTGCAGTGCTCTTTAAACTACAAGGGGGGGTTTGTGGCAGCTTCTCCAGCGCAACTGCTCATTTGCCAATCATTAAAAATTCAGTGCCCACTTTATTGTGTACACCTCCTACAGACCATCAGGTGTACTGTAAACAATGCAGGCGCGCGGGGTCAAGAAGGTCAACTACTGTTCAACTAAACTGCAAGTAGGAGAGGTGGCTGAAAGGCCTTTAAACTTTTAAACAGCACAGTTCTGAATGGTTCCTGCACACCAGAAACAGCTGATATGTTCAGATTCACCAGCACATGAAACTGTGCAAAGTTTACTGGGGATGGTGAAATAAAACATCCAAACCTTTTTTGAAGGGAGACTATGTAACTGTTGACGACCAGTGCTCTGCCAGTGGTAAGGTTAAAACACAAAACACAAGTAGAGTAGTGTTAAGTAGTAAGTTACACAACCATGTCATAATAGCTAAGCTAGAATATGACCAGGTGAGGCAGCATAACAGCAAAGAAAACATTCAGAGTGTCGAGGGTTTGTGCTTGTTGGTTATGAATTCAACATTTTATCTGTGAGTGGAAGAGTCAGGCAGTTAAATTTAGAGGCTGAAGGTGATTAGAGCTGCCAAAACTCTGAAAAGGACAAAATTAACTGGATATCTTTTCAGCACAAAATATTTATGTGAGCACAGACAGCATGAAGCATTTTAATCTAATGGCTGTATGAGAAAAAAAGTATGTCAAGAGAAAACTATATTTTAGCAATAAAAGAGAGGGTTGGGGAAAAAAAACAATCCATGGTTTGATGGTCTGGCACTTGAGAGAGCAATATCAGCAGGAAGTCCACGATTTCCAGAAGAAGATTCGGCATCCCACTCTGTGAGTCGTGTTGCCACTACTGAGTCCACTTCGCTTCTTCTCCTGTTTCTCTGTGTCCTCTGGTCCCTGTGTGGTCATTCCATTTTCAGATCCAGAGAGTTTATAAAGCAAGTCTACTATTCTCTGCTTCTTCATTAGCTCCTATGGAGAAAAATATTGATGTAATGTAAAAATCGAAAGAAACAGAAACATTTTCAAATGTTTAAATGTCGCTAAATCTGAAATTGAATGTCTTGAGTGATTCAGGGAAATGGGAATTTTTACCCAACTGTAAATCATTTATCATATATCACAGAACTTGTGAATTTGCTGCCCACAAGTAGAAAGGGAAAAGGCAGAGCCGCAGAGCTGTGTTAGTACTCTAATCTCAAATCTGCAATTTCACGGAAGTGCGACTCTGAGCATAATCAAATGACAGATATCGGGCAGGTAGCTGTGACAGCAACCAGAATGACTCACTGAGAATAAAATTACACTTTTAACTGAGCAAGATCAATATAATGTGTGTGCACAGCAGAGTCCAAGCTGAGATTTGGGGCCTAGTTTCAAACGAAGACATGCATAATTTTTTCAGTAGAGGAGATGAAACAAAGACATCTTACCTGTTTGTTCTGTAATTTGTTGAGCCATGACAACCATGAATCTTGTTGAAGTTTGAGGTCTTTGAAACCCTGCTGTGCTTCTGTGTCTTCTGCAACACATGATGCAAAACACAAAAGTGCCACTAAGCACAAGATATGGCCCATCCTACTTCGGAGATCTTGTGTCGTGAGCTTCTTGTTGAAAAAATTCTTCCTTGTAAGACACATCCACTGCTGATGTGCACCTAAACTGCACAGCATGGCAACACATGTTTTTAAAGTGTCACCTTGGCCCAAAAAGGGAGGAGTGTGCAGGTAATTTGCATAAAGGCCATCCTAAATTTTGTGTTTGCCCCCATCTACGCACTGAAGCGTGTACTATGTAATTTACAGCGGTCATTAGGAGTGAGACAAAAGGTCTATAAGGTCAATAAGGACATTTTCACCATCGTCACTGTCGTCATTTCCATAAACACACTGTAATCTGGTTGTATAACTGAAGGTCACTCTGATGCTGCCATTAGCGTAACTTGTAAATGTGGAAGATCTCTGATGCCTTTTTGTTTAAAAGCAAATCCTTGTAAGCGAAGTATGATGTGCACTCATGTAAAATAAAACATTAATGACATGGACGTGGGGGGAAACAATGATTTCATTGACCCTGCTGTGCCATAAAGTTGAATCAGTGGGCAGTGCAGAGACATGGGGATATCAAGGGGCCATAAAGGTCAACTTATCATTTGTTACACCCTTGTGAGTCTGTTCTGGGCATCTCCTTAATGAGATTTCTGCTCTGTTTAACTTAACAGTTCTTCTGCATCTGAATTAAGGCGTATTTGTCACAGGCTATAATGATGTTGTAATGGGACCAGCTGCAAATGTAAATTGTACTTTCTGTTTGAAGGAAAATAGGAAGACAGATGTATATATGCTCCATTTCTCCCTCTGTTGCCAAGTGTTAATAAGCTAAGTTTATCTTGAGTCAACAACAAAACAACAAAAATGATCAACTTTAGTATTGTAACAACAAAAATAACACTATGGTTCAGTGAATGATGAGATAAATTAATAAAGCCTTTCCAACTGGGTATGTACAAGGAAGCAGAGAAAAATCACTCATTGAAAAGTATCATTTTTATTCCGTCCCCTAATAATAATTGTACATAAATAGATTTGGACTATCCTTTGTATCTATCAACATCAAGTAAAGCCTCTATAAAGGGATGGCTTAATTAGCGTGAATCAACAGCCTTAAAAATATTGTTCTTCAAGTCTAATTTTTTTATTCTTCTTATTTTATACAATTTTATGTTGCATACTGCACCACCATGCTTTCTCTTACAGAAACCATTCAGATGTTAAAATATTAAATTCATTCACACTTCTTTTCACACACTGATGAATATTTTATTTGATATTCAGTTGCTGAAATGTAATTTCTCCCGTTGTAATGTAATCTAGTTGAATCTACCAAATGAGATGCAATAGATGTAATGTAACAATTCAATCTAATTCAATTCAATTCTTATGAACTCTTATGATAGATACGATTTCTATGATATACATGTTTTATAGATTCTTAAAAATTATTATTCTGGCAATGCTCTCCATCCAGCACATGCAGCTTGCCTGTAAAATTGTAAACAGATGTCTCTCTAGTCTGCGTAAGGCATGTGTGTGGAGAAAAGGACATGTGTCCTTCTCAAATGGGAGACAACCTTGAAGTGCATCAACCTTTCAACAAATCGCCATTCTAACCCAATTAGAGAGGTGTAGAAGCCCAATATAGATACCTAAACAATTAGTAAGTGCACTGTTGGGAGCAGAATAATCCTGTTAAGAAGGCTACCGAGAGCACTTTACAGCAAGAGTGGTTCTATCCATGCTGACAACTGTCTGCGCCAGGCCATGTAAGACTTCTTTAATTCAAGGTGGCATTCAGGGGGTGTCTGCGAGTCATATGAGGTCTTTCAGAAGCGTTGGAACTAGAGCCTTAATGAGCTCAGATTTTTTGCTCCCAAAATGTCGAAAATGACTTAGATCATCTGTACGATACTTAATCACACATTTTAATTCACACAAGAGAGTTCAGCTCTTCCTCAGCCGTTACTTGTGTTAGCTGGTTTTATTACATAAGCATATGAGGCTGTTTGTTATTTCTGACTCTGTGCGATCGATATCTTGGGATATCTGCTTGCCAAAAAGCAACAGCATTTTCAACACAGTGTTGTTTGAGGGCATTATTGTGTCTTTTTGCATCTGGTTATATGGGGATCTTACATCTATTAATCACACTGACAGATTTGGATGAGTGAGTCTGAATGACTGTTCCTCAGGGGCCTAATGTGCTGCCAATTCTTTCTGAGTGAACAGTGCAAACAAATATAATGTTAAAATGAAAAAAATGATATGAGGCGAGGCCATGTATGAAAAATGACCAGCTTCTGATAAGCCTCTTTAAAACATCACATAGGGAATCAGTTGACAGGTCAACATACCATGAAAATGACCATTACTTATTACTCTTTATTTATGTTTCTTTTTAATATGTTTTCCTCCAATTGACAAACCAAAGAGAGAGAGATGGAATGTAAAACAAATCAGCCCACAATATATAAGATCATAATGTGCTGCTTTTTTTTCTTGTCCCGAAGCCACGGAGACAGCAGCAGTTTGATTGCAGCATTGCTTCCCGACAGTTCATTTAAACTGGATTGGAGAAAGTTGCAGGCAGTATGAGTCATAAAATGTAACATTTTCCATGCACCATTTAACATGCTGAAATTCAAAGAAATGCTTTTAGAGTGAGGGCACTAAAGACAAATTACATTTGCGTGTGAAAAAACAACCATGTACTGAGGATGGTATATCAACAGTTCAGGGAAGGGAGGAGGAAAGAGTGTCTCATTTACAACATGCTGCCTCTCCAGCTGTCAGAGGAACATTTTTGACCTCATGCTTTTTACATCATACATACGTCTTCTCAGGTTACTTGGATTCGAACAAAGTGGCAAACACCTGTCAATGACATTTGCACTGTGTAAACTGCTTTATTATTTCTCAGTGATGTGGTTGTCATCTGCACAAATTAGAACATTTGACACACTTTTGATCCCAGAAACTCTTTGTCACATGAAAATGGCGACATAGACTGAGTGGATAATAGTGCTTTTATCAATGAAGCTATATATGGTCTAGGTCTATTGAGGTCACATATGGCTGGTTTTCAGTACATCAGTAGGTTACTTGTAATATCAGTACCAGTACAGAAAAAATGCAAGAAAATGATCACTGTAGGAGGAAGCATTCAAAGCAAAATGACACTTGACACACAATGACACAGTAATAGTTAAGACTAATTGGACACAGTGCTGCTGTTACTATTGGTATTACTGGTTCTACATCTAGTACCTTTATCACTGTTGTTACTACCTGCTATTGAGGCCCAAGTCTATCACTGGAATAACACTCTGATGGCATGCTGCAGCCTCACTAAATATTTCATTAATATCAGTGCACATTGTCCTAAGAGCTTATATAATAACTATCATCAAAGATGATTGGCTATTTGGTTGAAATGGCTTGGTGTTTTAAATCTGAAGTGTGTTTTATTCCCAGCAAAGACTCATAAGCAGGGGTCTGTAACACGAAAGCACCTGATTAGGAGATATGCACACTACACACTATCGCCTAGACTGTTTTCCCTCCCTCACATTTCTACATTTCTCACATTTTCATGGTTCAAATGACATTGAAAAAGGAAGCACTAAAAGGTTTCATTCTCTTCAGTTCCTAACTGTCCCCACGTCTGTCATCCTTGCAAGGTTGCCTTGACCTTATACAGACCCTGCAACGGCTGATGACGTTTTGCAGAGAAGGACCTTTCACTGTCTGAGGTGTGGGTTTACTAGAGGAGACAACAAAACACACATGCAAACACAATGTTAGAAATGTAAAGATACATCCTGAGCAGAGTTTTAGTCTTTACCAAAGCAAATAAGAAAATAAGTGGAGTGATTTAAACTGTGTATCCATGCCTGTTCACAAAATAGGGAACTGTTTACCTAAACATGTCTCTGGGATCCAGGGAGGCCAGCCAGTAACTATAGGAATCAGGGTAGTAGTTACATGTTCCCCTGCCGTGGCACTCGATGAAGGGCACTTGGCGGAAACTTTCCAGACAAGAGCCAGGAGAAACCAGGGGCTGGGAGGAGCCCTCTGCCCCAGCACCCGTTTGCTAAAATAGATGAAGGTCAAAGGAAGAAAATTACAAGGAAAATAGTATATGAGGCAATCCAGAGATTCGGGAGAATGAATTGATTTTTTTACCATGACAAATGAGTATCCAGTCCACAGGGACTCCCAACCTCCGGGACATTCAGGTATCACAGTGGTCTGGCTGTGAACGGCTATGACATTGGAGGTGGTTTCACACACTGAACACCTAAACCACGAATGCATACAGACCCCCATATTATTTATCATAATTACCTTTATATTTCAATTGACAGAATATTCACTGTGCATATTAATTCACTTTGCAGCTGCTAAGGAAATACTATAGCAATACTATATAGTTTGCTCAAACTCCACCTGCTAATGTATGTGGCCAGCTTGTCCCCGGTGATGGCAACCATGTTGGTAGGCATAGATATGTTAGTGGACAACCAGTAGGAGTAGTCATTACGAGAAGCATAGCGGCAGTTAGATTCTGTGTCACAGAACAGGAAGGGCATGGTGGAGAAACGAGGGAGACAGCTTCCCATGGTGCCTGAGAGAGGGACAGTAGGAGGTGTTAAAGAACTGTCGTAATGATTCTAGAAACGACCAAGCTGCAGAATTTGAGCAGGTTTCCGTGCTCTTACCAAGGTCCTGACCATGAGCCCTCTCATTCCCATTGATGAAGAGGAGGGAATACCCAGAGTAGATTAAGTTGGTGTAACAAGGGCACTTTGGGACACTGGTGCTTTGACTGTGTCTGGCCATCAGGAAAGTATCAACAAAACCTGGAGCACCTCTGCCCGGCAAGCCTGGAGTACCCTTGCGGCCTGGGTATCCGAGTCTACCTTCTGGACCTGCAAGGGGAAAACATGATTAATGAAGAAAAGAAAATCCATACAGTTTAAGGATTCTTTTCTCACTGCTGAACTAAGAGTGTGGTTTTAATATCCCTTTCAAATGCCAGCTAGGAACAACACCTTTTAAACCCCAGACACACACCTGGCAGTCCTGCTCTTCCTTTTTCTCCTTTGTGGCCAGTAAATCCTGGCTGGCCAACCGGGCTATAACCACGCTGGCCTTTGGTGCCTATTGGGCCTGTTTGGGGCAGAATTAATTTGTGTCACACCCTGCAAAGAAAACTGTGTGGAAGAACTGTATATAGCACAGTTATCAGTTTTCATAATATGATTTTAACAATGTCCACTTTGCAAACAGACATCACAATACATATCTTTCACATTGAGATTTAGTATTAGTTAATAGGATAGTATCAAATTAGGTGACAGACCGCCTTAACCCTTTGATGCACAACATACACACACCGCTTCTAATGCACAACATGGGTCAAAAATTACCCACATTCATTCTCCATGTGATTACATGCCCGGTGAGTGTTTCTTTGCTGTATCTTTTTAAATCAATTTATTTTGTGATTAATTATTCCAAGTATCCATGTTTTTATTAGTACAGATCATTACTTCCATTTTTCCTTTTTTATTATATGAAGAAAAAAAGGTTTTGTATTATTACATCAAGTTTACACGCATGGGTCAAAAGTGACCTAGTTATCCAAGTGTGGATTTAAATTAAATTACTTCACTTTATCAGCGGCTATTGAACTGAAAAGTTTGCTAGCTCATTGAGTTGAAAATATTTTCCTTTCTGACAAGTAATGTACTTATCCTCAAGGTGACTTGAACTCAATCAGTTATTATGCACACTTTTCAGTCATCAAATGTTTTCTTAGGTAAGATTAGAGGAATTGTAAAACAAAACTTACATGTAATTTTTGACCCATGTGTGTAAACGTGACATACAAAAGCTATTCTAGTTCATAAAGGAAGAACGCAACAATAAATATAATGATGTGTGCTAAACAAAAACAAGAATATTTACTGAATACTTATATATACAATAAATAATATAATAATAATATAATAAATAGTAAATAGTAAGTACATAAAATCACATAGAAAATGAATATGGGTCATTTTTGGCCCATGTTGTGTATTAGAGGGGTAGTGATACAAAAAGTGTTTTTATTCAAAAAGTAAGAAAGAAAAACAGAAAAGAAGGATGAATTATGATAGAAAACAAGTTCATTGAGGAATTCTTGGAATACTATGATGATACTATGATGAAATGCATTTATTGAAAAGATATTGCACAAAAAAACTCAGTCGGGTGGACTCATGTTGTGCATCAAAGGTTAAACAGCATGAGCAAATGGAACATGGAGCATCTAAAAAAAAAAAAGAATTTGGACCTGGTTTGCCTGGTGGTCCTGATGGTCCAGTCCTTCCAGGGGATCCTCGATTGCCAGTGAAACCTGGTAAGCCAGGGGGTCCTGGCTCATATATCACCCTACCAAATGCTGGTTTACCTTTTAAGCCTAGAGGCAATTTAAGTTGGGATGATATTAACAGAACTCATTGGTATTCCTGGCGATTGTGAACAATATTAGGACAGACTTTTGCCTCACCCGGTGGTCCAGGCAAACCTTTCTTCCCAGGTGGACCCAGTGGGCCTTGGATGTATCCAGGGTCTCCCATTTCACCTAAAACACACAGAGGTCATTAATGGATTGCAAGACAATTAGCATGTTTTCACACTTTATTGCACACATTCCATTTTTTTGGCTATCACAAAAGAAAATTGGAAAAACAAAAAAAGAAAATGAATCCTCTGGTTCTTTAGTTTCTCTGTCCACTTGATTCTCTGTCCTATTTGTATCTCATCTCAGTTGTATATACATAAATTGTGTGGACTATTACTCTTCTGTGGGGACAAATCTACCTTTGTCTGGCGGAGAGTTCAAACATAACACCTAATCTACATGCTAACGTTGAAAGGATAGATTACCATGAGGCCCTTGGTTTCCAGGTGGACCAGAACCACCTCTTGGTCCCACATCTCCAGGTCGGCCTCTCCCACCCTGGCAAGGGAAATTAAACAATGAAAGGTCAAAGATTAGATCGTTAAGTACTGCAGACTTGAACAGCAGTAGAGGTTCTGTTATGGTGTAAGTCAAGATGATATTTAAAAGTAATCTCATCTAATTGGTTAATTCACTGAAACACGGTGTGAAAATTTCATCATTTTTTAGTGTGGTTTTTAACAAAACACATTCTATCATTGTAGTACTTGTCAAAATATTCTTGCTGAGTTCACATACAGGTGGTCCTTCAGGTCCTGGATCTCCCATGAGCCCCTTATAACCTGGTGTTCCTGTAGGACCTGGTTCCCCGCTGTCTCCTTTCAATCCAGGCACTGCGATACCTGCAAGGCCAGGTAAGCCAGGACTGCCTACACATAACGTGAGAAGGACAGAAAGTACATATTTGGTGACAGAGAACTGAACACAGATGTTTTACATACTTAAAAAATAATAATGTTTGTACTTTATCCAGGTTATATCCTACTACTCATACACCAAATACCTGTTTTATCATGTGATTTAGTACCACTATTAGAATAGACTATTTGAGACCCTTAAATCCATACTCACCACGGCTGCCAGGACGACCAGGATAGCCCCGGTCTCCTTTTATACCCAGAACACAAGCCCCTGTTCCTCCTGGTTGTCCTCTTGGACCAGGGATCCCAGGTGGGCCTGGTATCCCTGGGTCTCCTATGGATCCAGGATTTGGAACAGACAAGCCAGGGGGACCAGGGTTCCCAGGGGGACCTGCAATATAGAAACACACAGACATGTACTGATGTCAGTCATGAAGAATATAGATTTTTTTTGGCAGGGGTGTTGTTGGTCTGTATGCCTGAACAGTTGATTTCTACAGTGCATCATTGTCTTCTTTGTTCCCACAGTATTTCAGATTTAGGATATTAGATAATTATTTTATCATTTTTGATCTGGGACACCACAATAAAGTGTTTTACAGAGGTAGATGGCATTTCACCTTATTCAGTACTATATAGAGAACATAATAAGACAAATCATCATGTGATATTTCCAACATGTGGGATGTATTGGTTTAATATGTGGTTAAGAACAGGAGACTGGAGACAGGACTGTTCCCAAGTGTGAAAATATCTTTCTCAGAATTTGAATAACTTTCCAGGGTGTTCTAAAAAGAGAGAATGCAGACACAGGTGAGATGTTTGTCTTGGAAAGGATTATGTCTTTTAACTGTGACTCACCTGGTTGACCTGTGTCACCACGCCTTCCTTGCTTCCCTTCTATTAAGACTGCAGAAGAGAGGTAAGAGAATACACATAATTTGGCTGCATACTGTTAGGTATGAAAGAGGTAGCTGTTCAACAAGCAGTGGTTTGGAAAGAGGGAAAATGCCTACCAAGAATACTTAAATGATTTTATTATGTGGGGTGGTCATAAGTTATAAAGCCACACAGAACTTTTTATGCAAGATCCCTCTTACTAGTCTCTCCTTTTTGTCCTGGTGGTCCAGGGATCCCGTCTCGGCCCTGGTTACCTTTAGGACCTACATAACCACCAATACCTGGCGGACCAGGGTTACCTGTGGCAAACAGTTTTGAGAAATATAAGGCGCAGGTTATACTAAAAAGTACAATTCTAGACCATTTTGAGTCTTTTCTGCATTAAAGGTTAGGAATACGTTTAGTTGTAGGGTTGGCTGCTCACTGGTTTGGTGAAATTAAATGTGTCCTCGTACAGTACAAAATACAATAAACAAGTTTTTTAGAGACTTTGCCTGGCGGTCCATAAGGTCCTGGGTGTCCTTTGTTTCCTGGAGGCCCATCTGAACCTATAGACCCTTGATATCCTGGTGAACCTGGAATAGCAGGGTGGGCACGGGGAGGGGCGGAGTTGGGAGGTGGAAAAAGTTAACAGAGTGGGAGCAAAACATATGACATCCACAAACTTATTTTTATGTCAGGTGGTAGTAACCATTTTGTCCAATAGGTCCTAGGTTTCCTTTGACTCCATTTCCTCCTTGTACACCTGTAGGTCCAGGAACACCAGGTTCACCTTTCTGACCCTTCATTAAATCACCAGTTGGTCCTGGTTCACCCTGAGGACAGGAAGACGATTTCACACTTTAGTATTTTACTAGATCGGACTCTGCTCTGCTGCATCAATTACAAAGATGCATAAATGACAATCATCAGTACCTTTTGTCCTACTGGTCCAGGCAGTCCATATCCACTGTAGTTTGGTTCACCATGAACTCCTTTGTGACCACGTGGACCTGAAAAACCATCTAGACCTGGCTCTCCAGAGATTCCTTGATCTCCTTTTATTCCTTTTAAACCTGTGTAAAAAGACAAATATTTTATGTAAGGAAAATTAGAAGTCTAGAAGTGGCTAGAAGTGTGAGTTTGTGTATGTGACCTTAAATCTTTAGGCATTACCTGGAAGCCCTCTGACTCCTGGGTCTCCTTGGACTCCAGCAGGTCCTGGACTTCCTTCTGAGAACAATGGTCCATCAATACCAGGATCACCTGGAGGACCTGGACATAGATAGTCACATAACACAGACACCAGTGTTATTATATAGCCAGTTGGTAATTTGATTGGATTTAGAAATACATACAAATTTGCTACTATTGTGAAACATATTTCCAACCTGTTTGTCCAGGGAGCCCTAGTGCCCCTGCTATCCCTCTCTTGCCTTTCAGTCCAATACTTCCAGTCTCTCCACAGCGACCAGACAGACCAGGGTGACCTGACAAAGTACAGGTAGATTTAGAATACTATCACTATCACATAAGTTACACTATACATTATAACAATAATATTTGCTAGAAATGTGACCTTACTTCATCTTGCAGTAAGTGCATGTAGAAGAATATTTTTATGAGAAGAGTTTTACTGTAAAGCTTACCAGATTCACCAGGGTCCCCTGGGGGCCCACTTATTATTACTGGTAGTGGTGATGAAGGCCCTGGAAGACCTCTGACACCTGGGTCCCCATTAATACCTGGCAGACCCCGGGAACCTTTGGCTCCATCTGGGCCGGGGTCACCTGTAAGCAATGATGGTGGAAGAACAACTCAATTACACATAAGAACCACACACAGCATACACTTTCTAACAGGAAGCGTCAGCTATGAAGAAACAGATATTTAGTTTAATGATTTAAAAAGATTTTGAAACTTTGTAAAGTCAGATTTTCTGGTTATATGTGTAGTATATATTAGATTGACGCCAGGGTGTTTATTATTTGTGTTTTACCGGTTTGGCCCGGGGATCCTTCAATTCCAGGCAATCCTACCCGTCCAAGTCCTGATATCCCATCTGGTCCAGGGTCTCCTCTAAGTCCTGAGGAAAGCAAAGTGGGCCGCTTAAAGACAAGCTCTGAATACTATATATACTATAAGTCTATATATATATTTTCTAATTACATATTGACATGTGTAAAGAGAAACAATCCCGCACCTGGCTGCCCAGGCAGACCTCTTTGTCCCTTGATCCCTTGTTGTCCAGCAAGCCCTTGTGAACCTGGCACTATTTGCCCAGGGAAACCAGGCTCTCCCTGGGGGCCAGGATGGCCAAACCCTGGCAAACCAACATTCCCCTTCTCACCAGAGGAGCCACGAGGTCCTAGGAGAGGGGAAACAGACAGAACAAAACTGAGCTTAGGTGACCAAGAAGAGTAAAACATTCATTTCTTATATGAACACTTTGCAGTGTTGAATTATGAGAGATACAATAGGAAACACATCATCCTCTTTCGACTTTCAACCTCTGCATCCCTATAGAGTTGATGGTAAGGTACATCACATGACTTAAATGTACACTGACCTGGATGTCCTTGCAAACCATCTGGTCCTGGTGGTCCCCTTTGCCCAGGTAAACCATCTCTACATGAATCTTTAGTGCCAGCTAGTCCTGGGGGGCCTACAGCACCTTTACTTCCTGTATGTAACATTGAGTAAAGGAGTGAATAAATTAATATGTGATGATTATGTATACACTTTTATATTTGATGTATAAGTGTTGTACCCTTGTCTCCTCGAGGACCATGCCTGCCACCTAGTCCTGGGTTCCCAGGTATGCCGGGTATTCCAGGATCTCCTACAGGCCCTTGAGCTCCGTCTTCTCCTGGAGGCCCTGGAGGGCCTGGCGGCCCAGTGTATCCAGGGCCACCATCACCCTGATAATCACAAATGCGCAGCTATTATCTATTTCTTCATTCAGTCGGCTAAAGTGAGGCATTGTTCTGATGCTGCACTATTTTATCGCAAATTTGTCGTGACTTTTTACTTTCCAAAACATTATACACTAAAGTCAGTTCTTTCAGGTGTGAACTGATATTAATTACATTATAGAAGTTATGGTAGTACAAAGTGCTATCAAGACATACAATTAATTTAAATATCCAACTAAACTGACACATGAAATTAACAGAAAACTATAATTCCTTACAAATAGTGCATCTTGAGATAGTAGTACATACAAAAGTAGTAAATACAAGGTACAACCAAATAAGTCCTTGCTCACCAGAATGCTTTTCTCTCTAGGCTGTACTCTCATATCTGTGTGATAAATATCTGTTTGATACAAATTCCTGCACCAATAAAATTCATGAAATTGACTGAGCTTTAGAGGTGCGAGTAGTCCAGTTTTCTCATCCTTCGACAGTGGCAAGACTAGCTGCTTTTTTTTTTTCAATTCTCTAACCTAATTGAATGTAGATGGCAGCTCTGTATTTACTCTACAGAGGTAAAGATATCAATATCATCTTACTTTCTGTATTACAAAGATTAAACTTAAAAGTTATATAAATATATATGTGTATATATAGATATATATATAGAGATATATTA
Organism: Terapon puta; assembly: GCA_028564955.1. Taxonomy (NCBI): domain Eukaryota; kingdom Metazoa; phylum Chordata; class Actinopteri; order Centrarchiformes; family Terapontidae; genus Terapon; species Terapon puta. The sequence goes on from JAOXYL010000071.1 coordinate 12,780,227, forward strand.
AGGCTGTCAAAGTTAACGCGTGATTAACGCGGTGACATTTGAACCTCCCCTACATATATATCTACACATATATGTGTATGTTTGTGACTGTGACCTTTGGTCCTGGCAGGCCAGGGGGTCCTCGTGTTCCTGGTTGACCAGTTAAGCCCCATCCTGGAGAGCCTGGGAGACCTGGCTGCCCCTTGTCACCTGTATAGAACACACACAAATATATGTATATATTTTATAACTTCTCCACATTTCCTTAAGGTGTCAAACAAACTTACAAAGGAACATAAACTGGACTGATAATAGACATTGTGCTCTAAGAGTCTGTTATCTTCAAAGTATAAATGTGGTGTATAATACATTTAGACACACAATGAGTACCTTTCTGTCCTTGGTTTCCTGACCCTCCATGAAATGACACATCACCGCTTTCTCCCTTCTGTCCTGGAAAGCCTGGTGGTCCTGGAAAACCTTGTCTTCCTGGATTACCTGGCAGTTTATTATTATGATTGTGAATATGAGGGACACTTTGATCTATTGTATGGTAATGTAAAGACCATCCATTTATATATCCATACAACCTTCTAGTAACAAGTCCATAATTTATACACCAATGCTTACCTGGACCTCCTTGTAAGCCAGGCTGACCTTTAAATCCAGGTGGTCCTGGAAGTCCTTTGGAGTGGGTGTGGCTAGGTTCCCCCTTCTGGCCTACCAATTATAACGGGAGAGAAAAAAGCACATCAAATGGACGTCAGTCTTTTTGTCTTTCTACGTATCCTTGTAAAAATTCCATAATGGCTGATGTGTTCTTTTACCTGGATTTCCAGGCTCTCCAGGTAGGCCAGGTACCCCAATATCTCCCTTACTTCCTGGAACTCCAGCTGGCCCATATCCCACTGGCCCAGAGTAGCCAATTGGTCCTGGACTGCCCCTAGGCCCTGTTGGACCTGGGAAACCACGTTCTCCCTCTGCACCAGGGAAGGGATACTAGACAGTGGACAAAAAACCTGTTCCAACCATCACTAAAATAATTTATTCTGTTGTTTGGGGAAAAAAAATTGAAGCATCAAAATGTGAAATCAAAATGGAATGTTAAAAATGGAGTGCAAGAATATATTACTGGTTTGCTAGCATGATAGTAACCATAGAAACAAAGTATTGTATTTTTTGGATGATAAGGTGCACTTAAAATCCTTTAATTTTCTCAAAAATTGACACCGCACCTTATAATCCAGTGCACCTTATGTATTCATTTTCGTTGTGCTTACTGACCTCGAGCTGCTTTTATATGGTACACGGCACTCTAAATTTGTTAAAATGTTTCAGCACGACTTAGGTAAGCTACGAAGCCTTACGTAGCTTATGGCTACCGTAGTTAGGAGCCTTGCAGAGTAATATGAACTGTTTTGTTTCACTTTATAAGTATGCGCTTTATAATCCTGTACACCTTAAGTATGAAAATAGACTCATTCATTGATACTGCGCCTTATAATCCGGTGGTCCCACAGATATCGTAGGCTAACTCAAGACTATTGCAAGTGTTGTGTCAAAGAAAGTTTGTGGTGTTTCTGATAAAAAAGGAAACTTGGTGTTCAGTGGAAGGATTATATTAATTGAAAAACGCAATTGCAAGGACAAACGCAGATAACCATTAGTGTAGCGTTCCCTCAATGGAAAAAGAAGAGAATGGAATGAAGGCAAACACATTACTCCTCATGACCAGGGTGGTATTAACAGAAAGCTATGTACGTATTAAATTTACTCCAACTACATAATGAATAATTGCTTTGGAAGTGTAAAAACCTCTCAGTATTTATGTTATGTGATAAGCACATGCCAAAGCGTTTGAGTAATTACTCTCACTGGCAAAAGTTCTGCACTGGAGGTTTGAGCTAGTGAAGACTTTTCTCACCAAATCCCCTGGAGGTCCTTGTTTGCCTTTGTCACCTGGTAGTCCAGGAAACCCAGGGATGCCGTCTTGACCTGGCTTACCAGGCTTTCCTGGATCTCCTTCCTCCCCCTTTATCCCAGGGGTGTGATAGGAGGATGAGTCTCCCTTTTGTCCTGGAGGCCCTGGAATTCCCATTTCACCATTAGGACCCTTAAGAGAAAAATGATTGTTTACAAGTGTAAAATTTGTCTAAATAAATAAATACTACACACACACATACACACATATGAACATACAAATATATATACATATATATATATATATATATATATATATATATATATATATATATAGAAATATATAGA
>JAOXYL010000071.1:12798611-12813214 GCA_028564955.1 Terapon puta
AGTGTGCCCTCTAGTGGACACAACACACACACACACACACACACACACACACACACACACACACACACACACACACAGTTGTACACTGTAGATAGGGGCCTGTTTTGCTTCTGTGCCTAATGCAGCTGCCTCTTCATCACTCAAGTGTTTGTGTTTGATCAAAGACTTGAGTTGTTCATCTTAACCACTATATAATTGTGACATATGACAGATGCAATATAGGCCTGCGTCTAGGAAAATTGTAAAACATCACTTATTTATCATTATCAACAAGAGCTATTGGGTTCATAATTGTGACACCAAAACTCTGCAATCATACTTTGCCAACATAACTGTACTCTATTGTTCAGGGCCACCCTGGAGCAGGTGGTGAGCGTGGGTTGCCAGGAGTGGATGGCTGTAATGGGACAAGGGGTCAACCAGGTGTCCCTGGTGTTTCTGGTTTTGATGGTCCCCGTGGGCTACAGGTGAGTTGAGCTCCTATTCTGATGTTTCTTTAAACTATTAGAATTAAGTCAGAAATTCGACCCAGAGATGCCTTAATACCAATGTAGAGTTTTTACCACATTCGATATTTTCGAGAATTACAATATACAATCAAACAATCATTGGTAATGAAATTTTTAAATCACAGACTCCCTGCAACCAGTGCTCAAAATAATAGCAAGAATAGAACCGCACAAGAAAAAAATAAAAAAATAAAAACAATAGCATTAGATTACCAAAATAAGTATAGACCTAAATATAAATTCTACAATTGAATATAAATTCTACAGCTTAGTAAATATACAACTAAACAGACAAAGGAAATAGCTATGAAAGTCTTGTGGGATGATGCTGTCCCAAAGCCTGGTAGTGCAGGCTCAACTGGTGCAGATGCTAGCAGGCAGAACAGTTCATGGCTGAGGTGACTGGAGTTTTTGATGATCTTGGTGACCCAGTTCCTACACCACTGGGTCTAGAGGTCCCGCATGGATGGCAGGCGTGTCCTGGTGTGATGTGCTGAGCAGCATTCACCACCTTGTGTAGAGTCTTATGGTTGAGGGTGGTGCAGCTGCCATACCAGGCAGGGATGCAGCTTGTCAGGATACTCTCTGTCTACTCTCTCTTTAGACACAAAGATATAAGGGCTCTCAGTTCTCTCTGTAGGCCGTCTCACCATCGCTGGTGATCAGGCTGATGACGGCCGTGCCATTGCATTATGCCCTGTTGTTGCCTTGTGTTTCTTGTACACCTTGTGGTTTTCTCAGTCTGGTGTTCCTTGTGTTATGTTGTCTTGTATTCAGTTTGTTCATGTGTTCCCCTTGCATGTCATTCCCTGTGTCCTGTGTTTTAGTTGTGTCTGATCACCTGTCTTTGAGTTTATCTTCTCCAGTTCTGCTCACTTCCTGTTTTATTTTGTATTCCCTCCTCTCCTCACACGTCTACCACATGGCTTCCTGTCCTTGTATGTTTTCCTGCCTCTGATCATTCTGCTCCTCTGTTATCAGTTTCACCTGTCCCATGTTAGTCTCCTCACCTGTTTCCACTTCCCTGTGCCACACAGTGTGTGTGTATATACCCTAACCCTAACCCCTAACCCCTGTGCGTGCATGTGCCTGTGTTCCTGCCTGCATCCTGAAATAAAGAGTCACTACATCTACTCACACAGCCCTGGAGACTGCCAGTGGTCAGGATATAGTCACAGAGGGCGGTGTGAGCCCAAGGTCTCTGATCTTGGTGATGAGCTTGGAGGGCATGTGTCCCCCGGGTCCAGGTGGGAGAGGACAGTATGGAGGGCGAGGGCGACAGTATCTTCAGTTGACCTATTGGGCCAGTAGGCAAATTGAAGTGGGTCCAGAGAGACTGGCAGGGAGGAATGATGATGAATGATTTGACTAACAACACTCATGGTGGGGGAGGTGAGTGATATTGGGTGGTAGTCATTCAGGGAGAGGATTCGGGGTTCCTTGGGAACAAGGACAATGATGGAGCAGTGAAAAGTTGAAAATGTTTGCCAGCTGAATAGAAGTAATGTTGTGAAGGTCTTGATGGTGATTGGACATGTTGACTGGAAGCCTGTTTTTATCTGAGAAATTACTTTTTTTTTTTTTTGTCCATTGTGGAATTTCTTTCAAAAGGCTATAAATATTAGATGCAATATGCAGATATTACAATAAAGGAGTAATCAAGAAATAAAATCACGTAATGTTCAAATGGAAGGATGCATGAATACAAAATACTGTATTTGCTCTTAAGATAGATAAGATCATTTATTGATGCGACATTGGGGGAATTTCACTGTCACTGCAACTTAAACACAATGTAATGATCAAACAACAGTAAACATCAGTCCTACTGTGATATAAAAAATGTTTGTTGCCATGACAGAAATACAGTGCAGCATTAAACAGTCTGACAGTGTTTGGGATGGGAGACCTGCAGAAGTGCTCCTTCCTCCACTCCTCCTCTTACAGTCTACCACTATTTCACTTATTATTTCACGATTTCACTTGTTAGGCGTGAAATGTAAATATTTCCTTTCCTCTCTTGTTAGGGATTTCCTGGACCTAAAGGAGCTAAAGGAGAACCTTTGTATGGTGCTCTTCCAGGATCTCCTGTAAGCTTCCCTACTTTGGATAAACCCACATAATCATGACCTGGTTTCACCAGCAATGTTTTCTGTTTTAATAGTTTTAATGTTATTTTGAATTTAACATATCCATAAAGTTTCTCATCCTCAGTTCTTATTTCCATGTTTCTTTCATGTGATCTTACAGGGGGAGCGTGGTAGAGATGGAGAGAATGGTCTACCAGTATGATTTATTTTCTTATTTTGACAATAAAGCTGTACAGTTCAACAATATTCTTTAGTAAATGATGCAATTATAGTGAAATTCAACTAAACTTTGTGGGGTTTTTTTTTGTTTTTCTCTCAGGGAAAAAAAGGAGACCCTGGGCCTAAAGGCAACATTGGCCCTCCTGGCCCTCCTGGATTTGTGGTGAAAAAAGCTTTTTGTATATAGGATTTTTTTAAATGTATTTTTCTGAAACAGGTTAAGAGTGTATATAACCGTTCATACACACAGCACAGTATGCAGAAATGATGATTATACTAATATTTATGATGGCTCAACATCCATGTAGGGTTTTGAAGGACAAAAAGGTGTGAGAGGACCACCGGTAAGTCACCTACTCCACAATCTGTGCCAGTGCATTCTTTTATAATATACATCCACAAAAATTGTTAACCTAAACCTAACTAAACTTTTGGTTGTTGCGTAGGGCGACCCTGGAGGATCATTGGCAGGAGATAAAGGTGACGATGTAAGAAACCTTTTTGGCTTTTCAAAGCTATGCGCAGAGGTTTGAGGTGTGTGTGTGTGTGTGTGTGTGTGTGTGTGTGTGTGTATGTGTCTGTATGTGCATGTGACCTGTGGGTGCTTCTGGTTGTGTGCATAGTGTTGATGCATCCAACTTATGATCCCAGCAGATGTCTTTACCCCTTTAATTTTTCATAATTAGCAACTTTAAAGACCCACAATTTTCTCTCGGTGTTAGTTCAATCTGATGGCACAGATATTTGTTAAGTTCACTTAATTAACATCAGAGTTAATTATTGTAGTTCTTGTGCAAGTTTTTAAATGTATTGTTGTATTTCACTATATATTATTACCTTTTATGGTATTTTGTTCATGTATATCTGTATAAGAGCTGAGTCTAACCCGTCTGCCTTGACTGGAAAGCACTTTGGGTCTACTGCTGTTGCTTTTCAACAAAGTGACTTGAGTTGACTTAATTCCATATTCCAGGGCGAACAAGGCCTGCCTGGCCCAGAGGGACCAGAAGAAGTCATAGAATTTCCTCCAGACTTTCTTCCACCCAAAGGTGACAAGGTGAGGGCAAAGCTCTAATTTGCATGTATACAAGACTGCTGATTTTTGACACCTACATAGGCTTGTTTAAAGACAAATCCAAAATGATCAACATCTGTAAGATTTTTAGTCAAACTTTTTTATTTTGCTTCTCAGGGAGACATGGGTCCTCCTGGAATATGTGGTCCAAAGGGCTTAAGCGTGAGTTTAATTCTGTATGTGAGCATACAAGTGTATCTGAAAGGAAAAGACAAATATTTGATTCACATTTGTTTCCTTGTCAGGGTGGCAGAGGAGACTACTACACGCCAAAAACCAAAGGGGAGCAAGGAATCCTTGGTTTTCCTGGAGTTCGTGTGGGTGACCTAAATCAGACTGTACCATACTTTGAGACAAACACATGCACACGCAGTATAATATTGATCGCATTATTTCCTTCTCAAGGGTCCTTCTGGATTTCCTGGTAGAACTGGACCAATAGGACCTGAGGTACAGCTGTAATATAAAAACATTCCTTTGTGTTACAATACCTGAACAATTTATTTATATTAAACACATTGATGAATTTTCAGGGTCCTGTTGGAGAGGAAGGACTTCCAGGTCTCATTGGAAGAAGTGGCCCAAAGGTTAGTTTTACTTGCTAACATATTTGCAATACATTGCCCCCCACCCACCTTACAATAAGAGGTGGACTTCAAATATTGGAAAATGGTAAGATAAAACAACCTGTCCTTCTCCGCTGCCCTCTGGTGGTTGTTCAGTAGAATTAGTAAATTTAGTTGATAAAGGACCAACGAACCTTCCAGTCTTCTCATCACCACCATCAGTGGCACTTTCTATTAATCACGATGGGTTTCTGTCTCCAACAGGGCTACCCAGGAGATCCAGGTCTCCCTGGTCGAACGCACTTACATGATGTCAGAGGTGAGACCACAGCAGCAGCTTCATTCTCCTCACTGGTTGAGCTTTTTTATTTGAGACATAGTAATGCAGTGATTTCAATATTCCTGCAGTTGACTTGAATTATGGCAGTTTCAACAGATGATGTAAAAAATGTATGGAGAAACTTGTCAAACTACTCCAACAGGATTATCCACTTCTCCACTGTTAATCTGTATGTTCCCTGCAGATTATGGCTAAAAACCCTGTTTCTGTAGCGTATTATTTGTTTTTATAGAATTCTATGATTGTATGGTTCAGGTGTTAAAGGTGACCGTGGGGACCCTGGATCACCAGGATTACCAGGAGACCCTGGGTTCATGGGTATGCATGGACCTCCTGGTCTGCCAGGGTTAACGATATCAGGTCAGAGTTCAGCCTTTTCTGTGGTCTCGTACATACACACTGCGGTCAGGATTTGATCTATTCTCCTGTTCTATCACACACAAATAAGAACACAACCAGACTTAATTGAAATAATAGCATAGAAGACAGACCAGATTTATTTCTAATTTTAGTGTTGTATAATGTTTCAAAAATTATTTTCTATTACTTTTTGAAGAATTAATAAACCTTAAATCAAAATATTTTTGTAATGCTGATCTTGATTTAGCATTATTTTAAGTTTCACATTGTCTCTCATACCTTACTAGAAGAGCCAGGTCTTCCTGGTCCACGAGGCCCCCCCGGTCCCAAGGGCTACAAAGGAGAGCCAGGAGAGTATAACAACTATGAAATAAATCCCTTACTCGGACTAAAGGGAGTTAAAGGTCTCCCTGGACCTAAAGGTATCCCAGGCCTCCCAGGTCGTCCAGGTATATTTGAACTTTTTAGTATGACCAACAAATTAATTTCATGTATGTGTTACTTGAAAAATGATTTTCTCAGAGATTACTTTAATAACTGTGAGCATACCATGTGTGTGTGTGTATTTTTGTAACTGAATCTGGATTTACCATTTGTTTTTGTTTTTTTGTTTTTTCATTTTGTTTTTGTGTGTGTGTGTGTGTGTGTGTGTGTGTGTGTGTGTGTGCCTGTATGTGCGTGCGGCATACTTTATGTGATTGAATCAGGATGTGGAGGTAAGTTTTCAGTTCTGTTGAAAGTAATTCACTGATTTTAATTCTGTACTTGTAAAACCCCTACTGCATTGAAACTGTTGGGGAATATTTGTGGCTGGTTGATCCACAGATTACTACTGTGAGCCTGGTTACCCAGGGGATCCTGGCGAACCAGGAGCCAGTGGTTCTTCTGGAGACAGAGGTCCCAAAGGAGTTAAAGGTGATTTGTGGCTGTTTGTATGTCTAAGTTCATCCCAGAATGTATTATTTCTAATAATAATACTATAAGATCTCCACTTGAATACTAAAAAACTTGGAACACACTGGGATTTGAAAAAGTATGATTTACGTAGCATCTATGGGCGGATGAGTGTTCTGCATCATAGTTAGACATTTGTGCCATTTGTATCTACTACAGGTTGTCCAGGGGGATGTGAATGTAGGTCTGGTGTGGGAAGCATCGGGCCCCCTGGTCCACATGGTCTTACAGGAAATCCAGGGTTACCTGGAATTCAAGGACTTAAGGGGGATCCAGGACTGAAAGGACAAGAGGGTCAGAGAGGAGCACAAGTAAATAAAATATAAAATATATCATGAAATGCAATTTTTGAAAACATGTTTAAATGTCAGTTCATTGTCACAGCCACAGAAACATAGTTTTTCATTTTGTGTTTTCTTGCAGGGCTTTCAAGGAATTCCTGGTTTAAAAGGACATAAGGGTCAAAAAGGTGACTCTTTTGTGACAGGTGTTAAAGGTGAGCACCTATAAAGCTAAACCTTTACAATACAAATGTAATTTCATTATACAAACGAAGTGTTGCTTTAGTTTATTAAATAGGTATAGGAAATAATAATAATGTAATGCTATTGTAATACAATATAAAGACACATTTCTATTTTGTTGTTCAAAGGTGCCAAGGGTAACCAAGGAGTCCCTGGACATTCTGGTCCTACTGGAGCAACAGGTAGGCCAGGACAGGATGGACCCCCTGGCCCTGCAGGCCACCCTGGACCACCAGTTAGTGTACATTTTGATTAATGTAAATGTAATTCAAACAATACACGGTATGATTAAAATTGTGTTATATTAATTATTTTGTACACATATAAATGCTCCACCTTGGTTACGCTCTGTTTGGTTCTGTAGTTATGTTATCATGAACATTTTTGCAGGGTGCTGGAAATTCAGGATTACGTGGTTCCAAAGGTGACCCTGGTGTTGAAGGACCCAAAGGAATGCCAGGGTTTTCAGGCCCTCCAGGTCCTGGTTTGCCAGGTCCTAAGGGACAACCTGGACCTAAGGGAAATCAGGGATATCCTGGCCCCCCAGGATTTCCAGGACGACCAGGCCCTCCAGGTCAGATTCTGAGTCAGATATTTACTTGGTGTTAAAATGCCTCCTTCCCACATTAAACACCCCAAAATTATGACGTGTGTCACCAGGTGAAATTGAGAGATGCTGTCATGAACTTGAGATTGGATCACCTGGCCCTAAGGGTGAAAGAGGATCACCAGGTAAGTATTACAGGTGTTACACATAATCTCATAAGAAAATCATCACAGCATCCAGTGACTGTAGATTTTTTTATTGCATTGTTTGATAGACAGTCCAATGTCTATTTAATTGCATTTCTACACGTTTTTATAACAGCAGCATCTTACAGTCGTCATCCAGTCCTACAGTGACCACTGCAAATTATTTGTTTTGTATTTGTAAGGTGTTAGTTCAAAGGTTGATGGCAGAATTGGCTTAACACAAGAAGCATGGGTTATGACCCTTAAAACATTGTCAGTCCATGTTGTCAACTTAATTTTTTCTTGGGTCCCTTGTAGGAATTCCAGGTGAGCCAGGAAGAGATGGTTGCTTGGGAGCTCCGGGACCTGCAGGCCTTAAAGGCATAAAAGGAGATGATGGTGATAGTGGAGGGACTGGACCAACGGGTAATGAATCACAAAAAAATTGTAACAGTAAAGTTATAAACACACTTCATTAAAAAAAAAAATATATTATTAAGTTATAAACAAGATCGTCATTTGTTCTCTCTCTGTTTGTCAAAGGACCTAGAGGTTTAAATGGGGATCCGGGTGACCATGGTCCTGTTGGAATTAGCCTAGATGGCGCTCCAGGCCCTCTCGGGTTACCAGGACCCCCAGGCAGGAAGGGTCCCCCAGGTGATGTCTTCCATGCCCGGCCAGGTGATACTGGCCCACCTGGCCATCCTGGTGCTGTAGGGGCAAGGGGACATCGTGGCATTTCTGGAATCCCAGGACCTCCTGGTAAGATTGAATTCTAGGTGAAAACAAAACAAATCACTCAACAAATTAGGTTTTAGTCAGTGTGGTCTGTATCTTAGACAGAATCCAAAATTTACCAAACTTACAGAATTGTTTACAGTACATTGGAATTGGCTGATCATTGCTGCCTTGGAATTACAGGTGTACAAGGCCAACCTGGAAGGCCAGGGTCTAAGGGAGAACCAGGTGTCAATGGTGACCTTGGGGCCACTGGTCTCCCAGGCCCACCATGTACTGTGTGTGAGATCCGAGAGGGCCCTCCAGGACCTGTAGGGCCACCAGGAAACCCAGGACTGATAGGAATACCGGGTGAGAATGCAGTAGCAAGCAAAATTATGATGTTCTATTGTCACTTTGCATGTACATCTGAATGTCCCTTAAAAATGTTGTCAAGGTTAATCCTAGAATATACTGTACTTATATCATACTTATATACTTATATTTTGTTGTGAGTTCCCATCTGTCCCTACATGACACCAAATTTTATTATGTTTACATAGGCCATCCTGGTCAAAAAGGTTTAAAGGGAGATATAGGTCCACCTGGACATGGACAGAAGGGTGCACAAGGTTCCTTTGGTCTTCCTGGTGTGCCGGGGGTAGCTGGACCAAAAGGGGACACTGGCCCACCAGGAGATCCTGGGATGAATGGCTGGCCAGGACAGAAAGGTGAATCACTGGCTCAACTTTAGACATCAGCTCCCCCCTGAAAAAGACTAAACTATTATCTATTTTTTATCAGTAATATTTTACATTTCTGAGTGAGCCTGTCCGAATTGGAATGGAACTCTCCTTTTAATTCATTTAGGTGAAAGGGGATACCCGGGCAAGGCAGGCATCAGGAGTTTACCAGGTCCTCCTGGGCCTCCAGGACAGAGAGGTAAACAGGGAGAGAGAGGCTTTAATGGTCCTCCAGGTAACAAAGGAGACCCTGGACTTCCTGGTAACAAAGGTAAGCTTCTCCATTCATACCATGTGTTTGTCAGTCTTTCTATGTGTAGCCAGTTTAATATAACAGTAAACAGTAAAACAGAAAGTATACTGTGATAGTAGTGGCTGCAAAGTCACAACATTAGATAAAGAAGGAAACATGTTTCAATTTCCTTTATGAATCACATTTGTAGGTAATTTGATCTGAACTCTGTGGCCCATCCAGGTTTACGTGGTCCACCAGGATCACCAGGACCATCAAGGATCGTGCAAATAACAAAAGGCCCAGCAGGACTTTCAGGAAGAAATGGACCACATGGACAACGAGGACCTCCAGGCAATGGGGCTGTCACTGCACTTATACATCTTTTTTTTAAAGATGATTTTTATACTTAACCACATAGTATAGACTATCATAAACAGTATAGGATTAAGACATTTTTATTTTGTTTCGTTATTTATAGGCTCAAAGGGCCCAAGAGGATTGCAAGGTGATGCAGGACCTGAGGGATGGCCTGGCCCACCAGGGTTTAAAGGAATTCCTGGAACTCCAGGCAAGAAAGGGATATCAGGACCTCGTGGGCATCCTGGACTCAAAGGTTTCCCTGGTCCAAGGGGATATGTTGGACAAAGTGGAGATCCGGTACACAATTAACCTAACTTCTTCTTCATAATTGTATTATTAATTTTAGACATAGCTGCCTGTCTCAAATACACAAAAATAGTTGCCACTAGAGTTATATAGTTTCCCAGTAGTGATTCCAACAGCAGGTAATGCACAGCTGTTTTGTGCTAGTCAGTCTTAGAAGTAATGTTGAATAGTTTGAATTTGTTAATGTCTATTAAGGGAGATCCAGGACCAAGGGGACATCCAGGTATCCCAGGGTCACCAGGATTTCCAGGAGCTAAGGGTGAGTGAAAAATAGAGATGTCTGTTATTCATGTGGAATGATTCTAATGAAACCTGTCTGTTCCAGGTGAGCCAGGACAGTCTTATGGGCAACCTGGTCCACCTGGTCCGAAAGGATTGCGAGGGGAAGATGGACCCAGAGGTAAGTCAATAAAATGTCACAAAGGACAGAAGACCTTTTAAAAATATTTCAAGTGATGATAACTAAAGAAAAATCTTAGTTGAACTTGGTGGAGTGATAAATGATAGAGAAATTAAATAGATAAATGTATATCCACAAAATAATTCCCTTAAGCACCCATATGCAGTCAAGGAGATCCAGGTGACCCAGGACCCCAGGGAAGAAAAGGACAGCCTGGACTTCCAGGCAGTGTTGGAGAAGCAGGAAGACTTGGAGGACCAGGTGATTTCTAGTGGAGATATGAATGAGCGAACAGATGTGCTGCAGAAATCATTTAAAAACTGGATAAATGAAGGAGTGCTGTTTATGTCAATGTTTGATAAGAGCTTTCCCCATCCTGACTCACTTTCTTTTTATATAAACATACGCAAAGTGTCATTTAATGGAAATAAATCAGCTCCAGTTTTCCCACTATCCTCAAATTTAGATAAATCTTTTACATGCATGTCTCTACAGGCTTCCCAGGGCCCCGAGGCCCATCTGGTCATTCCGGTGTTTCAGGTGTCCCAGGGGATAGTGGAGGTCTAGGAGCACTAGGTCCACCTGGCCCCTTGGGCCCTCCAGGTACTAACTAATGTCGCTAGTTTCTCCCATCATTCGATAGGCACGATACAGGCGCTGGAACTGTCTACTATGTTATTTGTCTTGGGTTGTATTGGCTGTCTCTTGGCACATTCTACCCTTCAAGATTGTTCTTATGACTTTATGTTAGGACCCCCTGGACCACCAGGTCTGGATGGACTGGACGGACTTAGAGGTCCAAAAGGAATGAAAGGAGTAAATGGTAAATTTGTAAAAATGAATTTCTAGTTTTTGATTTATTGTTTAGAAACAATACAATTGTAGTAATTTTCATGTAGACATACAAAAAGTGTCAAACAAAAGTCATTGTTTTAATTTCCTGTACTTAATCAGCCACACTGTGGTATGATGATGTACTTTGTCACATAAATGTACTCATTAATCACTTCAAGGCATAGCCATCCCTGGCCCTCCAGGACCAAAAGGTTTTCCTGGAGTCAAAGGTCTCAAGGGCCACCAAGGGCCGCCAGGACCTGCTTATCTTGGACCTAAAGGCCAGAGGGGCCCACCTGGAAACGCAGGTATATTTTCTTAATTTTATTTATTCATTAATAGTACATCTGCTTCATCTATACTTAATTGGGGGGCAAGGGGGTGGAAGACTGATAATTTCTTCTAGTTGCTTTTTTTACTATATAAGTAAATATATATACCTTTCTCCATTTCTTACCTTAGGTCTTCCAGGCTTGCCGGGTGAACCTGGTGACGTTGGCAAGGAATGCTGCTCACCTCCGCTAGGACCCTATGGAGATGTGGGATCTGAAGGACTCCCAGGACCCCCAGGTGTGTGTGTACCAAGTTATGTTAATTTATTTGTCTGTGTTTGCCTGCATATTTGAGTGGGCACATTTAGAAATTAACATGTTTGTGCAAAGGTTCATGTTAACTGTGGATATTTTTTTCACCCATCTGTCTAAAACTGGGAATTTGATTGGTTTGTAGGTCTTCCAGGGGAACCAGGGCCTCCGGGCACCATCATTTACTCCAAAGGAGACAGAGGCCCCGCTGGCCTCCCTGGGTTACCCGGTTTAAAGGGAGAAAAGGGCTTCCCAGGACCTCCTGGAACTCAGATCCAGCAAGGCTTTTCAGGACCTAAAGGTATAAATCAGTGGGAGACTGTTTCCATTAGCATTTACTGCACTGTTATCAGTTGAATTCACTCTTAATGTTGCTGCACTTTGACAGGTGAGAGAGGTCTGCCTGGTCCCACAGGTCCTCTTGGACCCAAAGGTCAGAGAGGTGTTCCTGGGCCTTGGGGAAGCAAGGGACTAACTGGTCCAATTGGAGACCCAGGTGAGAGGCACTGTGACTAAGAGATATTTCCATAAATGTATGCCACTGTAGAGAGAGCCTTTGTATGTGTGAGAATGTGTGTTTTACTTAGTTTAGAAATTATTTTCCTGGATTCAACACTACTGAAATGTTGACTGCAGTATGCAACCACAATATATAACGCAGTGTGCCATGGATTTTTCTCTTTTCAGGTGCCAAAGGTGATCGTGGGGATTCCATCAGCGGACCCCCAGGAGGAGGTCCCCGTGGACTCCCAGGACCACGTGGTTACCCAGGACCAGAGGGACTCCCTGGTGATGTGGGTCCTCCTGGGACTCCAGGGCGTAAAGGCAAAGACTATCTAATAGATATTCTATGTATATATATAAATGTGTATGTGTGTGTACCCTTTCTGGTCTGTGTCTGAGTTAAATGTTTGTCCTTATGTATCTGTGTGTTCCAGGAGAAAAGGGTCCCATAGGATCTGTAGGCCTCCCTGGTAAAACAGGTTCTCCTGGTCTCAATGGGCATGTTGGAGACCCAGGAGATGTTGGTCAGCAAGGATTTATTGGACCTCAAGGTGAACAATCAGACACTATCTTGTAACAAGTCACAAGTATTTTGACAGGATGGCCAAAATGAAAGACATCTGTTTCATGCCAGGACTGAAAACTGCCAGAGGCGTTATGGTCTCCTTAAACCAGACACACAGTTTCAGAAAATAATTGACAACCTCCAATAAACAGCTAATTCCATCTTTCATCTTTTTCTCCCCACTTTCACACCACTTACTCAACCCCTGCA
This sequence comes from Terapon puta, assembly GCA_028564955.1. Classification (NCBI taxonomy): domain Eukaryota; kingdom Metazoa; phylum Chordata; class Actinopteri; order Centrarchiformes; family Terapontidae; genus Terapon; species Terapon puta. The sequence continues at coordinate 12,811,439 of JAOXYL010000071.1, forward strand.
TCCTCAGGTATCCCAGGTCTACCTGGTGATCAAGGAGCACCGGGCCATATGGGGGCATCGAGGTCAGGCTTCCTTTTGGTAATCCACAGCCAGTCAGTTCAGGTGCCACGGTGCCCAGATGGCAGCAGTGAGCTTTGGGTGGGCTACAGTCTGATCTACTTAGAGGGACAAGAGAAGGCTCACACTCAAGATCTGGGTAAGGATCTACAAATAGACCCACATTTGTTGGTGTCTTCAGATTCATTGATCTATTAGTCCATGAGTTTATGGGGTTAACAAAAAACAAAACAAAACCTTCTCCCTGTTCCTCTTTTACTCGCTCCGTTTACCTTGTTCCCCTGTAGGCCAGGCTGGCTCCTGCCTCCGTGTTTTCTCCACGATGCCTTTTTCCTACTGCAACAAAGCTGCCTGTCACTACTCTAGTCGCAACGACAAATCCTACTGGCTCTCCACCACTGCTCCCATACCTATGATGCCACTCTTTGGCCAAGAGATTAGCTCCCACATCAGCCGCTGTGTGGTGTGTGAAGCAGCTTCGCCCGCAGTGGCTTTTCACAGCCAGGATCAAACAGTTCCTGCGTGCCCACCTGGCTGGAGGAGTCTGTGGACGGGCTACTCTTTCCTCCTGGTGAGTGTGATATGGAGCTCAAAATGTGTGTTTGAAAGAAAAATGCTTTCGACTTTCTGAATGTGTTCCCGATGCCCTGTACTCTTCAGCACACAGGGGCAGGTGATGAGGGTGGTGGCCAGTCTCTGACTTCTTCTGGTAGCTGCCTTAAGGATTTCCGGACTCACCCCTTCATAGAGTGCCAGGGTGCGCGTGGTTCCTGTCACTACTTTGCCAACCTCTATAGCTTTTGGCTGACGACTGTTAGTCAGAAGGAGCAGTTTGTCACTCAGAGGCCCGGCACCATCAAGGCAGCTGAGAAACAGCGGCAAAAAGCCAGCCAGTGTCATGTCTGCTTCAGAGAACGATAAAACACCTTGGGTCATTTTTAATGGTAATCTTAAAGATTTTTTAAACCAACTGCTTCTGCTTACCACTCAGGGTTATTGATATATATATATTTTGTGAATATGATGGCAAAAAATGCATTGCAATTTAACAGCAACAACATTGCTTTCACTGTTTTTTTGTTATTAACTTTTCAATGGTGCTATTTCTAATGATAAAAATGTTTGACAATTGATAACCTTTCTGCTGTTCCTTAGGATTTAGTAGTAATCCACCTGAAATGCTGAATAAATATTCAGAAAACCTTTGCAGCTTCATCAAAGTTGTGCTCCTCAATTATAATGTTTCAAAAGGTTTTAATACTGAGTCATTCAGAGTTCAGTAACTATAGCAGCTGGAAGAAAAACAACCTACATGCAAAAATCCCAAGACAGGAGAAAATGAATAATTTCAACAAGATACAGTTTTCCATAGCGGGTTTCAAGTTCATATTTATTTATTTCTCTCAACAACCCAAGTGACAATCAGAATACAGTACTTTTTTCCTCAGACATGTTTTTTCCTTTTCTTTTTTATTACGCAAAACAAGAGAACACTCAGTGCAATAAGACAGAGGACTCTGACAGTGCGGTGCTCTCTCTACCTTTTCACAGTGCACGTTTATACACACAAAAAGATTGTACATCATCATTATTACATTTCCGACCTCTACCCACCAACATCATGGATAGGGCAAAGTGAATGTCTTCAAACAATCATTTTTAAAGATTCAACTTGCATACAGTGTAGCTTGGCACACACACATACACACACACACACAC
>JAOXYL010000071.1:12813314-12849225 GCA_028564955.1 Terapon puta
TCTTCAAACAATCATTTTTAAAGATTCAACTTGCATACAGTGTAGCTTGGCACACACACATACACACACACACACACACACACACTCAAACACACACACGCAGCTCTCTCCCTCAACCACCCACACATGGACATACTTGCAGGCACACATACACATACAGGTACAACACAATGGGACCTCTGTAGGGTTGATTCTCGTGAGAGAGGGGGTACTGCACTTGCACTCCACTCTGAGGGCTCATTTGTCAAACCCATAGTATTTTGGCAATGTCAACATTGCATTTTAATGTGCTAAAGAGGACCAATTAATGATGTAAGTAGGAGTTTGAGGTAGAGGGAGAGAGCAGGGGGGAGAGGGACATGTATGTTGTCAGCCTGATTAAATGTAATGAAATACGATGGGTAGTGCAGTTTTCTTTTTTTTCTTTTTCTTTTTACAAAGCCTCAAAGGTTTGTAGGCCCTTGTGCAACCCCTGTCTGCTTGACTGGGTAGAGCTGTTGCTGTGTTATAGGTCCTTAAACGATTTGATCTCTAAAATGGTTGCCATGCCAATTGAACAGGGAATAATAATCAGAGACAACCAATCGATGACTGCATGTCGCACGCAGCCAGCCTCCTGAGGCCTCACCTCCCCGCCAATAAATTAAAACTTAACATGGCACAGCTACCTTTTCAACATTTTCAAAAAATATATATGTAAGCATAATCTTGAAGGTTACTTCTTAAGCAAGTGCATATGGCTATTATAATCTGCAGTAAAATTAACAAACGTTCTAAAAGCTTAGGTGTTGATTGTACGGGCTGGTCGTTGGCATCAAGTATTTACACTGTGTCATGGTGCTTGCAATGTGCATGGCAAAGTAAGGGCGCTGGTACTCGCCAGCTATTGCCACCAACCCCATTTCAAATAACCAACTGTCCAAAGTGCAACCACACCCATATCTCACTTCAACAGGCTTTGGCTGGTTTTGGAAATTATTCTGTTAATAATGTATGTTCTAATTTACTACCTCCCCAACCCACCCTCATAGTGTATCTTAGAATGTGGCGAAAACATTTCACACGTTCGCCGTCCTCTGAAACATGCCAGCCAACAGGTTTTTTTCCCCTATAAAACGATTCAACCGCTTCAAGGCTTAGACGTTGTGACTACACAGCTTCTTACTGTAATATACAAACTGAAGCACACCGAGTTTCCTGTCTCTGTTCTAGGACCAGCTGTTGTACATTCTACAACATACTGGACCAGGCATGGAGGGCGCTGGAATCTAAAGCACGTTGACGTTAACTCCTCAACTTACAATACAACAGTGAAAATGTAAAGTATATATAGACAGAATTGAATAGTCCATTCATTTTAGTGCATTGAGCACAAAAAAAGAGTTGGGCATAAGAAAATTATGCTACTACAGTACAAGTATTGATAGATTATGCTTTCAAATGTAAAATAACCAAAGCAAAAATAACATAAAAACAAACATTAGATTGCATCTACATCTACTGTACATAATTTAAGCTGCTTTTTAATCCCCATCTCATTTAGAAAATATCTATTCATCAAATATCTATTCTACTAATTATATTACAAGAATCCAATCACAGGAAATAGAAAAATATCAAATATTACCAGTGATGATAAGAAAACATGACAACCTGAACGAGCAGAAATATTGCTATGGTAACCACCACTGTCCTTTGACATCAGCGAGTATCATCCCCCTGGTGCTCTTATTGGCTGTCCTGATGCCCCTGATGTGGCAGGGAAGAATCAGCACAACCCAGAGGAGGAAGGGAGTGGGTAATTAGGGGTTGTGTGGCAGGGAGGTGTAAGTGTGTTGTTACTGTCAGATGGCCGTATCCCAGAATACGGTTTTCTGTGTCGGGTAGGGGGGAGGACGGATCTTTTTGGCTCCGCTGCCTTTCCCCCAGCCTGGGAGGACAGACGCGCTTTCCTGCTTGCACTGACTCCGCTCCTGGTGCCGGTCCTCGTTCCTGTCTGGAGGAGGAGGGGGCCTCTCCAGAGATCTCTGAAGATGTGGATGCTGTCTGGCGCGGATCTCCATGCAGAGGGTGCGTTTTCTTTCGATCTGCTCGAGCATGGTGGTGTCTCCACAGATCCATGGCATCTGAGGCATCTGAAGGGAAACGAGCTGATGCATTAGGGGAAGTGAATACAGCTTGACTTCAAAGTTAGTTGCACATCTGAACGCCCCTGAAACTTTGTCTGAAGTATTCCTCTAAAATATTAAATAACTATCTATGACGTAACCAAACAACCCACCAATTACCATCCACCACCACCAATTCACCAAGATTTAACCAAAATTAGCCCAGCCAAATTCAAACCAGTGAGGACAGTACACAACAATAACAACAAAAAAAGAGATTACAGAAATGTCTACAAAGAAATTGAGTACTTGTACTGTAGGACCCATAAAAAAATCTGGGTCTATAACAAGCTAAAATTAAAGTAAAGAAACAAGTAAATCTTGTATACCTGACTTTGTTGAGTCTCTGCTGCTCTCCTTTGTGGAGTTCCCATTGGGGAGGGGTTAGCAGGCATAGAAGGTGAGCGGCCATACTTAGGTGCTGCTTTCAGATCTACAAAAGGGAGGTAAGTAAAGAAAATGGTATAGGTTGAATGTGTTGTTTCAGCTGCATGCATTACCTAAATTCTCTTATGAATCTGAGGTCTTGAGCCTCACCATTTCCTGTCCCAGTGGTCATTGGTGGGCTACCAGATGACCTCCCGTGGTGAGTTGGTGTCGTTGTGGATGAATGCTGCCCCGACATTGTGCTGCCGTTTCTCTCTTGTGCTTTTGATTGGTCCGTGCTGTAATTCGCTCTGTTATCCCGCCTGGGCGTGCCGTCCGACCTGTATCCTCGTTCTTTGCTATCACACCTGTACTCTACTGCAGAAGGGCTCTTTGTGCTTTTGACATCATAATGATGCTGCTCTGAGCCATTCAGACTCCTGTCCTTGCTGTCTCGTCTCACTTCAAGTCCAGTTCTGCTCAGGTCTTTACTGTCCTGCCTGGGAAGAGGGGGAGGAGGAAGATCTCCTCCGTTGTGGCAGCTCCGGTCTCTCCCCTCGTGTTTGGATTCAGGGCCATAGCTGACCCTGTCTTTGCCGTTGATGCTTCTGGGTGTTTCTTGTCGGGGTAAGATCTCAGGAGGCTGATCTATTCTACCTTCATGTCTATGTTCCAGGTCACTCCTTACTCTCTCCTTACTATCCTGTCGAGGCAATAAATCGGGACGGTGGTCTTTGCTCTCATGCCTATATTCCACTCCGGATCGAGCTCTGTCCTTGCTCTCCTGTCGGGGCAGAAGCTCAGGTGGCCTGTCTCTGGTCTCGTGCTTTGAGTCCATGCCGTTCCTGGCCCTCTCTTTGCTATCCTGTCGCGGCAAGAGCTCAGGTGGCTGATCCAGCAGTCTCTCTCTGCTTTCGTGTCTACAGTCTACACCGTTTCTGGCCCTTTCTTTGCTGTCTTGCCTCGGTAGCAGCTCGGGTGGCTGGTCTAGCAGTCTCTCTCTGTCTTTGCTGTCCTGTCTCAGCAAAGACTCCATCCCGTGTCCCGCGCTCCGATCTTTGCTGTCCCTCCTTGGCATCAAGTCACCATTGCTGATCCCTCTGTCCTTGGAGTCTCTTCTTATTAGTGGGATGGGCTCTACACTGCTACAGCCGTGGTCCCTGCTATCCCTGCGTACAGGTGGTGCATCCACTCCACTACAAGTGCGGTCTTTACTGTTGCGTCTGTTGGACAGCGGCTCTACATTACTGCTCCCTCTGTCTTTGTCTTTGTCTCGGTCTCTCCGGTGGGAAGATTCTTTACTGTGGCGGTCCTTGGAGTCTCGCTTGGACTCCTTGCTGTGACCATGGCGCTCCTTGCCTTCACGCTTGGAGTCGCTGTGAGACTTGCTTTTGGACTCAGCTGTAAAAGAACAGGGGGAAAAATCAGGAAACAAATACTTAATTCTGTAATTTAATTCATTTCAAATGTACCAGTAAACTGGATAGACTCTGCTTGTGAGAAAAACTACATGCTTCAAGTTTCTGCACTACCATCATATCTCCTCTAGGTGTCACTCACTGTTCACTGAGGCAGCTGCAGTTAACGACTGGGCTCAATGAGTCAGTATGTGGGATGACAGGCGTAAGACTTGCATTAAACACGGTATATAATAATACATACTGTCATGCGCTGGTTTACAGCTTTTGAAGTTCAATCAAAGCAAACATATACATTTTCAAGTAATGGATTCTTCTACAAGATCTACAAGACATACATGTAATAGTACCAAAAAATAATAATGTTTATTGAAACAAATTGTGTTCTGTTAAATACTGCCATGGTTCTGTTAACTTTCCAATTTCGTTATACACGACTGACTCTTACGTTACACGTGAATATATATGATATATATATATATACACATATATATATATATATACACATATATGTATGTATATATATACATATGTGTGTGTGTGTACATGTATAGATTATGTGTGCATAGCAGAATCTAATGAGAGACCATATGTGTGTCATTGTTTCAAGGCTTAGTAAAGACATTTTAGCTCACCACAGCGCAAAAAAGACATTAATTCCCATGTAGAGTGTGCCACTATATGGTCTTCTATATGGGCTTTAACATATAGTACCATGCACAAGTCATGTGTCATACACTGCTTTTCAGTGGGTATGTATACATGCATTCAGGCATGTGTGAGTGTGTGTGGGAGAGAAAGAGAGAGAGAGAGAGAGAGAGAGAGAGAGAGAGAGAGAGAGAGAGAGAGTGACGATTAACCAGTTGGTAAGTGGGTCAGATTAGCTGTTGCTGCCCCTATCGCCTCAGAAAGCGGGAGAGAGAAAAAAAAATTAACCTCCATTCAGTGTGTTAGGTCTGTGTGTGCTCATTACACCGTGTGGGTTTGCAAGTCACAGAGCAACACACACAACCTGTCAATCCTTTAGCCCCATGTGGTGCTTGTACATGGTTGTTGGGATGAGAAAAAAATCAATTAAAAGGGTCTGTCAGTACAGCCCATGCTTGATGTATAGAAAACATAGAAAACATATGAAAACTGCTTACAAGCCATGTAGAGATTAGGGCGCAGAATACTGTCAAAGGGCTCAATGGTAAGATATCACTAGAGATTCCTGGCACCTGAATGCATCCCATGGAAATCTAACTATCATTAAATGTAAGCAAGTAATTCCACTGATATATTCAAGATATGCATAGAAATCGCAAACTTGAACAACATATCTACTGTGCGAAGTCAAGACAGAGCAAGAAATCATAAATTGTCTAAGCTTCCACTTTCCCCATCTGCACAGCTGCCCCAGCTACCCAATTGGCTTAAACATGAGTGGAGTATGTGCTGATTGGACAGAAAAGGGAATGTGAAATCCTATGATCAGGTGTAGATTTGAGTTCAGAGCCGCAGCTATTCCCCATCAGGAGCTCATCGCTCTGCTGTAAACCAGCATGCCCTGAGCCGTGATTGGCTGCATTACCCATGGGGAGGAAATCTGCAAATAAGAAACAGGGATTTCTCCTCCTTCTGCTGTTGCTATGTTGTAGTTGCTAAGAGCGTGGAGTAAGGATGGATGTGTGGATTCTTTGTAATTCTTTTATGATTTATGTGCAAAATGAACTCAAATTCATCTCCGTCTGGGAGTAATTGATTAAGGATTTTTGTCCAGTATTTTAAATTCTACAACATCCCACAGCTCTGCACTGAAGAGGACGTAGAATTGGATCTACTGATCAACTATAGGATTAACTTTCATGTCAGACCTCAGTCTGAGTCTTTAGATACTGCAACATTAATTTATTAGTGACCTGTTTCAATGCATGACATGCACCCTACATAAGCTACACTATCCTTCATGCATTTATGAAATATCCTCTTGCTTATTTAGTTTGGTTTAATGCCTGCAGTCATCAATCTTTCATTCCTTTACATTACATTAGCTTTCTAAATATTCTGGCTTAACATGGTTATTTTAACACAGAAATAAGTGCTTTATTATGTATGAGAATAAGAATGTTAATCATGTAAGTGACTGATGGTCAGATGGCACCATGCTGGCACCAGGCGTGCTATGTAATTTGGTGTTTTTACATCTTTTTTGAACATTTTATGCAACTTGTGCATGTATACCATTAGGAGAAAATGACGATTTCCTCCACAGTTTCATTGATTTTGGCAGAATTTTGAGCATGGCATGGTTATCTGTATTTAAACACGATGTTTACATATTTAAAAGCAATGCTGCCTGATGGCCTAATGCCATGAGTAGGTTTGAGGGACCTGCTGTCCGCTTTAGTCTCTAATCCCCTCAGATTAAATGATACGATCTGTATCGGACTTGGCTCGCTCTGCCTCTGTCTAGATTAGACAAATGGGTGGTTGCAGATAGCACCACAAACACCATGCACAGTACTGTAGTAGGTAGCCTCCTAATTTAGCAAAGTTAAACTTAGTTATGCTGATGTTGTCCTTGTAGTCTGTAGACACTGGGATGTTACTTCTGCTCTACCATTTGTTATACAGAGACTTTGCACCTCCTCTCTAGTGTTGGCAGGTCAGTCTTAGCTCCTCAGGATTCAGGAAGACATAAATGAATAAATAACTAAATATGAACACGTGCTAATGCCCTTTGCTTCGCTGCGCTCCGTATTGATGAGATAAACGTTAAATTACTCACTCTCTCCAGGCTCTTTGGACTTCCTTCCACTGGCATTTTTCTTCAGCATGTTCCTGCCGGTGGTGAACAGGTTGGTTAGTTCATCCAGCGGGCTGGTGGGCGTCCGTGAACGCCCTGTTGACACGTTCTGCATAGAACCATGGAGTCGACCCACACCGTCTTGAGGTGGCGAGCCTTTTCCATGAGGGGTGGCAGAGGCGCTCCGTGGCAGGCCTCCGGGGAATGGCATGGGAGCGTCGAAGGGAGGCGTACGCATGAGGCTGAGAGGGGTGAGACAGCGGCCCATGCTGACCGGCGACGGGCAGGCAGAGTGGCTTCGCTGATAGGAGGCTGAGGAGGAGGATTTGTAGAGGGTGCAGGGTAGAGGGGGCGCAGACGAGCGGCCAGACACGGTAAGGGTCGGGGTGGCGGTGAGCTCCCTGCGGATGTGTGCAGAAGAGGGCGGTTCTGTGGAGGATGTTGGGGATTTGCTGTAGGATTGGTTCTCCAACATGGGCAATTTGGTTACATCTAGAGGGGTGAGGGGAGACTCGTCGGAGTTGGGCGAGCACTGGGCCGGTGCCGGTGGGAACACAAGCAGTGGAGGCCGATGGGTGAGCAAGTTGGGAAAGGGCGCAGGAATGTCGCAGAGGGGAATGTTTCGAGGTGTGGAGCAGCGGCTGAGAGGTTCAGGGTCATAGGGCGCCGGGGTGGGGCATGCGGAGCGACATCCCACTGGGTCGGTGCGGTACTCCATGTCATCCAGAGATGGGTACTTCATCTCCTCGTACACAGACTCTCCCGGCTCCTCGTCCTCGCTCTTCAGGGGCTCTCGCGCTCCAACATCAATGCCGCCCATCTCTATATAGACGGGTTCATCCTCACAGTCGTCTGTGGGGCTCTCGTCACTCTGCGGAGGCGAGGGGTTGCGCTCGCAGGGTGAAGTGACATGGTAGAGGGGTTTGGAGGGGCAAACCCCACTGCCTCCGTGGGTCTTGATGTAGGACTCATCAAAGGAAACACTCAGTTGCGTGTTGGGGTTCCTCTTGGGTTTGGGTGGCGGCACCCTCCTGCAGTCCTCACTGCATCCTTGAGCTGCAAAAGAACAGAGAGACAGTCTTAACACAAATTCACTGGAGAAAATCACACCCATAAGTACTACCTGATAAGGCAAGTGTCTATTATAGAATTTGTTACAACTACAATGAATGACTTTATCATTCTGACAGATATTTTTTGTGATATGAGACATGACAAAATTATGTCTTGTTATTCCTCTTTTAATGCTTTCTGCGCAGCCACAAAATGCTATAGGGGACTGGATGTGAATCTGTTTTTGTGAATCGTTTACTTACAAACCATGAGGTGAATCATTGTTGCTAATACAAATCCTGCTGCAGTTTTGTGGGTCAGATGTGGGTCAACTTGTATAGATGTGAGCAATATCTTGAGTCAGATTTGTGGGAATAGTTGAGGCATATGCATGTTTCTAGGTCACATATATGGCAGCATGTGAGTATAGTATCTGGGTCACACACACTGTGGAGCTTCTTTCTGATAGTGGTGACGTAGCATTGCAGTGTGAATCTCTTTAGATGTGGTGCAGTGAGGCTATGGTACAGTGTTCACGTCGACCGGATATTTCTGTACAGTGCGGTCCTAATGCTCGTTTACTCTCAGCAGCGGTCTATACTACTGAGCCTGTCACACAGTAATTCTAGGTCAGACACTGAGATGTTTGGATAGGAGTGTCCCTTTCTCTGATAGGTAGGGAGAGATAAGTGTAGTTAAGAGCTGGACCGTGTCTGAAATCTTCAAACTGCAGATTTTATACCTTTAATAATTCAGATACCAGATGGCCCTAGACACACACATACTTCCTGTAACTGTATGACTCACCACCATCATTACATGCACGCACGGGAGTGCGCACACACACACACACACACACACACACACACACACACACACACACAAACTGCACATGCCTATACATTCAGAAAAATGGGAAATTAGGACAGGGATCTATACATTTCATACCACACAACCAATAAAGTTGGTCCTCCCAGAAAATTATGTCCGTCTGTCATGTTAATGCAACAATGCGCCAATTCATTTTATGTATGCTATTACAGGTAATTTCTGTTGAGAAAATAACTAGAGAAAAAGAAATCAATTCAGCATCAAATCTAATCAGAACATTTCATTTTTTGTTTTGAACAGCCATTGCAATATACAGGTGATGTTGATGATGCTAATTTGAACTGAAGATGATGAAAGGCCTTTTGGGCCCATATTTTCTACTCATTACCACTAATTAATAAGGTGTTAATAGAATATTTGGTTCAGCCCAGATGTGTTCATGGTGTGTGTTTAATTGGACTGACATTCTTGCGTACTCTCTCCCTTTCTTTGTGTGAGTGTGTGTGTGTGTGTGTGTACAGTAACGTGCACACAGTGGTGTTGCTCTGCCTCTCCTGAACGAGCGTTTGCATGGTGGAGCTTGTGATCTGTTTGAGCACCGGTGGCGAATCCATCCCTCCGAACATTTCTTACTCCCTGTCCCTTCTCTCCCTCTCTCCATTGCTCCCTCTTCTCCCCCTCCCCCTGTAGCGGATGTGTTTACCCGCAAACCCCCTCCCCCCTCCCTCTCCTCCTGGGGAAAACGAATCTAGGTCAATCGCTCCTCCTGAATGAATTCTACTCTGACAGGCTCCTCCCCTTCCCGCTACAGCGCCAGCTACAGAGCACGCAACCCTCCCCTCATCCAGGGACACCCCCACACTCTTGCTCTGATTGGCTCAGAAGCCTCAGACTTCAGCATCTCTAGAGCCCCATTGGCTCAGGCTGCTCTGTGATTCTGTGATTGGCTGAGCTGCAGGGGGTCTTGTTTCTGTGGGATGGTTGCCGTGGTGCCCAGGAAGATCTGTGTGCACACAGAGATCCCCACCAATCTGAGCCAGGCTGGGCGACTCCTTAAACATCACGTTGGCAACGAAGCACCCAGACTCAAATGGAGTCAAAGCTTCCTGCAACCTCTGAATTGTTGTGCTCTCACAACCACCTCCAACACTATCATTATATTCAAAATGTCAATTTAATTTTGCAGTGCTTGTTAGTTTGTCTTTGGGCTCAGGACTGCGTGATTTCTTCCCCAATAAAACTGTGCAGTGATTGGATCTGTTGCTTGTTGAGGGAAACATTCCTTGAGCTCAATTAATTCCTGTCCCATTCATTAAAGCTCTTCTTACACTGAGTTGATGTACTATAATTATGCCCTCTTTCTCATCCATGGCCAAACAGGCATATTGTGTTTGTTTATTTTGCTTCAGAAAACTGAGTGAAATTGCTGCAGGGTGCTTCTACTGGATCTTGATCAAGGCCACTCTAATTTTTGGCATTGACAGTTTTAACTAGAAGGAGAATTGTTTGGCCTTTACTGGTAATTGCCTTGTAGAAATATTAAAGTATGCCAGTTTTAAACAAGGTTATGGAGCTGTCAAGACACTTGTGTCTTCTTTATGTACACTGAGAACAGATTTGACAGCTGATTGTGTGATCCATCTACTAGGCGTTTGACCATCACATGTACAAACTAAGATAAGCCAAAACTGTTCTTGTTTTAGCTGTGAAACCTGAACACACACCAGAGATCTATTCTTCAAGGTTCTCAAATAAAAATGCACTAAATCCCTGAATAAACAGAACCTTTCAAGGTCTTAAAGTGCAGCATTTACAAAACCCCCAAATGACGTGGGAGGGTGTATTTCCTACAGCTCAGAGCTTTCAAAACATCACAATAGATCTACCTGTCATTCTTAAGCATCACATGGTATGTTCACTCTGCTCAAGTACAGTGGTATAATGTTCTTCAGTATGTATTCATATTTACATTGGTCCTCTGTTTTTTAAACAGTGACACAGTTACATTGTAGGCAAACTGTGGCCAGGATAGTACAATGTAGTGAACAAATCATGGCTAATTTCAGTATTCCTTCCAATGTAGTTCACTGATCTGCAGGCTACCACGTTTTATTGTTGTCTAGTGTCGTCTTAACCCCACTGTACTTACAGCTCGTTATTCTTTCTCATCAATTTTCCACTATGATATTTAATGTGAAGTTTGCTGAATGTCATGTCATTGTAGGAGGATCAGGGTTGAAGAGGGCACTGCAGAGAGCAGCTATATATAGCGCGGCAGTTTGGTGTGAAGTGCCACCACCACTCACCGTCACATCTCTCCCCACGGCAGGTGGACATGGGACTGTGGTCCACCGCCTCAGACGACATGCTCAGCTTGGTGGCCGGGTCCCTCCTGGGCTTAGGTGGGGGCTGCTTCCTAGAGGTCGGGCTTCCCACTTCCTCCTCTCCGCCACCCCCACTGTTCCCACCACCGACAGAGTGGAGGGACTGGGAGCGTACAGAGAAGCCCTGGCCACAGGCGAGGGCATGCGGGTGGGGCATGGGCAAGCGTTCCTGGGGGTCTGGCATGGTTATTGAGCCCATACGTAAGTGCTTGCCTTCAGTTGCTATGTCCTCACCCGTCCTAAATGAGGAAGAGAGGAAGTGAGAGAGACAGAGAGTCAAGAAAAGATAAATATCTTTGAACACATGAATGATGAATTATATCAAATGTATGAAATATTACATCAGTTCACATCAGTGGAAAAAATCTTGACCCAAGTTCCTACATGATTCTCTGGAAGCTCTTCCGTTTAGAAGACAGCAAGAATAACATATAGCATACCCTGGACATACAGCATCACTATAGCATGTCTTTATATGTGTAAGCATGTATGTGTGTGTGCATGTGTGTGTGTGTAGGTATGAGCAGTGACTCCAATGAGAGCGCTGCACTGACAATAACAGACTTGTTAGTGGCGCTGGAAATGGGGTCTCTTTCAGGGCAAAACATTGATTTGAGTTTAACCCTGAATATGACCGATGCCGCTCACACAACCACACACATAATGACACCGTGGAAGTCCCCCAGCCTGTACACAATCAATCCCTATAAATAGATGATTGGCCTGAATGGAGCGTTAATGATGTCTAAGTGTTGTGTGGTAATGGGGGAAAGGAGGGCTGTGTGTGTGTATCATAGAAAAAATAAGCTTAAGATCAGAATGTGTTTTGAAGGAGGTGGTTTGTACAAAAGACATGATACGTTTGCAAGCTATTCCCACTTGATCCTTGCCGTTGATGTATTTATTTACTCTCATATAAGATAATCGCAACTAAGCTTCACGTGAGTGATTTGTTTAAACAAATTGCACGAAACAGGATGAATTTGCATGTGTGGCTTCACAAATCTCTGTCTTGTGTGTGCGAGCATTTGCACGCATGTGGGTGTATGAGTGCGTGTGAGTGACCCCTCAGTGTGTGACTTTGCTGACTCTGACTCCCTCCAGGCCAGCTGCTGAACAGAAGGTGCTTGGTGGGGTGGGTTCATTGGTCAGGGGCTTAACTTTGCCTAGCAACACGGTACCCATAGAAACCAGACACAAAACCAGCTGCCGCCATGCACAACAATAATAAAGCACACGTGCACACAATGTGCATCTCATAACCAAACCGTTTAAAGATGTCAGCTGTGAGAAGAGAGGGGGGCCTGCAGCTTCCTGTAGAGCCACTTTCCCAATGTTATTTTAAAGAAGGATGTGAAAAAAGTAAACGTCAAATCACGTTTTAACCAAGTCCAGTTGCGTTCCATTTAATTGGCCCTGAGATATGTTTCTGCCTATTTTGCATAAACATCTTAATTGTCCATGTCTGGCCGAGAATGAAAATGAAAAAAAAAAGATAAAATCTTCATCTACGGCATTCAGCCACAGGTGTCAGCAGCCCAGCATCAACAGTCACTCCCTCTTGTGTGTTTTGAGTGTGCATCTGCTGTGACTGTGTGCATGCACGCACATATACATGGGTTGTGTGTGGGTGGGTGGGTGTGACTGGAGTGGTGGTGACTGGATTATTTATAGGATATTTGCCCAGTGATTGGCTGGAGGACAGACCACAGGTGCACTTGGACCGGTTGGAGTTGACTTGTTGTCGGGCAGCTCTGGGTCTCTCACTGTGACACCATGCAACAGGAAAAACAACATCACAAGGGGTAAAGATAGAAGAGAGCAGTCGTTTGGAATTTGCAAGCACATGTAAATATAAGTAAATGTAAGTGTGTGCTTTGTGTGTGTGTGTGTGTAAGAGGGGGTGGGGGGCATTTTTGAATATACTTGGATGTTTAAGTAAATTTGTGGGCAGCTCTGAGTGTGTATGTGACTGTGTGACTAACTTCTTCTGATGAAACACAATAAGAGAAACCCAGAGTGCAATAGCAGCAGGCAGGAAGGCCCGCCTCACTCAAACCTAATGTGCTGATCTGATTGGCCTATGGCTGTTCCAGCTGTCACCAGGCAGAACACATCTCCTGCAACTGAGCTCACACTTAATCTCTCTCTAACAGGTTTTTTTCCCCTCCTTCTTCCCCCCACTCTTAAACACATTTGCTCTAACAAGCTCTTTCACCCTCACACAATCACTCAAGCCATTTGTTCTCTCCTACACTTTTTCATTCACTAATACAATCTGTTTTCCTGTTGTTCATGTCCATACACGTACATTTAAATGAGCATGCATGTGCACGCTTGTACACAGGCAAATGCCGGCATGCATGCACGAATCCTCACACTCTCAGTCAGTTACTGTAAAAATGGGTCGTCTCATTGACCTACTTATAGGCCTCATGAAAAATCCAGTTATTTTTTAGACTTCCTCTAGTGACTGTGTATTAATATTTTAGCTATAGCAACAGCTGAGAGACAGTGGAAAGATAGCAGGACAGTAGATGGCACTTTCCTCAGGCATCACCCTGTCCCATTCACCAAGTCACTGATTGCATCAGATGGATAATGATGGAGGCAGGAAAATTTTGCTGGCAAGTGATAGAGGACAGTCTAGGATAGACGCTGGAGTGTTTAGTTCTCTTTCTGATGCCTGTTGAACTCAGAGTCAGCTTTCACCATGTGAGTAATTTTACAATACGTGTGATGGCAGTGGGACAGCAGCTCTTTTTGAATCATGTGACCTTTTGACAGAGATGTGACAGGGTTCAAAGTGTTCCTGAATAAATCAGTTAAGAAGAACCACATCTGGTCACATATAAATTCTCCGCCCACAAAACCACATCAATGTAATCATCTGATGCACAGCTAAAACTCCCAACAGCTGCTAAAAATCTGACAGCACAGTGTCGGATGGATGGACTGACTGAACACAAATGTTTTTTAGATTCCATGACAACATCAGGGAGTCATTCCCGTAAGCCTCTCCTGTGCAAACTGAAGTGTGTTTAGTATGATGCATCATCAGATTCATTATTTGACCGTCCTACTTTATTGGTGTTCCGTCAGATCAAATATGCATCCATTTGTTATGACGTATTCTCAGAATGAATACAATTTTAAATGAGTCATAAGTACTAAGATTGTGATATTTTGCCAAGGCAGAGCAAAGAAACAACCAGTGTGAAAGCAGATTTATGATATATGTTCATAGTTCTTGGAGTGAATCCCAAATCATTGTAAATCACTAAAACACCCCCAAAAAGTCAGTAAGCATTCTTGAGGCTGCTTCATACTGCTTCACAAAACAACACAGATGTCCGTGTCATCGCACCAACACCAAAACCCTTTTGCAATGTCTCGTTATCATCCAAAAGACTCTGTGATTCAGTGTTCACTATTCTACCCAACAACACAAGCATGCCGCAGCCACATGCTAGTCACGTTGCGAGTGCGTGCCTCTTTATTCGCTCAAGTTTCGGGATGCCACATGGTGTAGCTGCGTAGAGTGGCAATACTTTAACTGCTTGCTCATCACAAGATGTGAAAGAGGAGCGTGGCGGCACGTGCTCCTTACCTTTCTGCACTGTTGGAAAATCTGAGGTATATACACGCGAATCAAAACAGCATAACTAGAAGTCTCTTAACATGTCTCCTTCGCCACACTCACATCCTAACACACTTTCTGTAACAGCCCACTCCATTCCTTCTTCATTCCTTCCTTCTAAACCACTCACCAACTCAAAAATGGAGCAGCGACAACCTCCATTCAAGGACAAGTCCCAAATAAGTCTAAAAGTGAAAAATTAATTATCCTCTGTGGATCATGGGGTGCACCAGTCCACACTGGCAACCCCCAAAATATGGCAACCTGCCATTGCCACAGGGACCCTCTGGCCACTTGTCCCAATTCCTTACAGCCTTCTCCTGAAGAGAACCCAGTGACATCCTTGCATTTACAGAGCACAATCCCACTGGTGCGCTGCAGCAACACTTGTAAATCTACTTCATGTTAAGTGTATCACCTATCCTTTACAAACCAGATTATGAATGTATATTTCTCAACGGCACATCTCTATGCAAAAACTTTGTGAATGAGTCTGCTCTTCATTTAGCTGGCTTTCTTCCTACCTCCTTATGGCTTCCTCCTGTTTTCTCTTCTTGTCGTTTTTCTCCTGCAGGAATGTCTTATTTCTCTCATTCCTGGCGTGGTCCAGGTTCTGAGCTACCAGGCCATTGTAGGCTCTCAGCCCATTCTCCTCAACATACTGGAAAAAACGTAGAGTTTCCTCCTCTTTGGAGCTCATCATTCTTCAAGTGTTTCCACAGCATTCTGATAAAGACACAAAGAAAATGTCGATGATAAACATTTGCCCTAAAGAAATACACAAGATACTACTCATACTGTGTAATACGATGAGGTAATTTATGAACATGGTCCGGATGCAAAACAAGTGTGTAGTTATCGTTCCCTCAGTCCTCATTTTTCAAGGTCAGCTTTGGTGAGATGAAAACCAGTGAAGCAAGATTGCGTCAGCACCATCATAACGTCACACGGCAGAGTTTGTGTGATGTTGCTACTGTTTTTAATGTTCCTGACTGTTGCTGCGGAGTTCATGGCCTATGAAAGATTCATTAACTTGCATCATGCCTATGTCCACAGGAGTAAACATTTTCCCTGGGGGGCTGCAACATCTTCCTTTATCGCTCATCGCACGCACGTACACAAAAGCTTACATGCAATACTCAATATACAAACAGTCAAGGGACTACATTTACTCATAATAATCAGTGTTTCAGTTTATTTCCTTATTGGCTGTGGATCAGTAGCGGCTGCTCATTTTCTCAGTTGTGTTTGCACATTCCCTGGCTCAAATTATTGGCTGTAAGAGAGCAAGCGTCTGAATGAAGCTGAAAAAGGGGCTTTCATCTTCTGCAGTTGTAAAATGTGCTGGGCTCAGATGTGAAAATATAACACTCCTGGGACCAACTACACAGATTAAACGAACCAATCTTACTAGACTGTGATGCATGTGTGGACATCAACATCAATCTTATGTCTAACGTCTAAAAATAACCTCCTCTTGAGCTTTTCTTTGCTGTCCTTTGATTCCGTAAAAAGAATATTACTGATGGCATCATTGCGTTACGAGCGTGGACGTCTCTGTGAGGAGAAGCCTCTTCATCAGAATCCTCTAACGTTCCATCTAAATGGGAATTGTGTGAAAACAACATTGTTTTCCTCAGACTACACAGCATGGAGCAGCTCATGACATCATTCAGTGTGCATGCATGCATTTTCCTTAAAACATGTGTGACTGCATGCAATATGCTACGTGCAACAGCCGAGGCCAGCAGTGGAAGAGAACAAGACAGTGCACGCGTTTATGTAGGTCAATGTTTTCAGATCAGCGTAAGACTCATGCTTGTTTACGTGTGAGAGGAGCACTGAGTGTGAGCGTGCATGGGGAGGGGGAGGGGGCTTGTGATAACTGTATGCATGTTTGTGTGCGTATGAGTAGGGAGGCAAGGGCAGTGAGGGGAGGTGGGGGGTGGCCAGATGGAGATTGCAGGGACAACTGAGAGACTGGCCATTGTCTGACTATCCTCAGCATCCCTCTGACAAGTGTATGTCTATCAACACGTCCAGCATTGAGTCTCAGTGGGTTTATCTGCAGGTTACACTCCCTACGACGCATTCTCGACTCTCCTCTGCATAGGTTTTTAAGGGCACGAGGGGAAGGCTGATAAGAGCCGACAGAACAGACAGAATCACCATCTTGGATGAAAGTTCAAACTAGGGCACAGAGTCCTGGTGTCAAGTGGTGTAGACCCCCCCCATCCCGATTATCGAGTCTTATCGCTGATGCACAGGCACAGTCAGAGCTCTGAAACCGTAAAAAAGGGAATAAAGCTAGGTTTATGAGGAGAAACGAGGTGCACCGGCTAGATGTGTTAAGGGTGCAGAAATAGGAAAGCACAGTTCAAACAGTGTTTGAGCTGAATTAAGCCTGCCTGCCTAATCCCTGTAAGCCTGCAGCAGCACTCTGCACTAGAATCAGCTTGTTTATCACACTGTTTTTACCAACCAAGCCTTTCACATTGGATTGTCCTCCCATAACTCATCGACGTAAAATGCTATTCTTATTTGCTAATCTCTGTAAAACCTGTCAATTGGTTTTATAGAGATTTTTTCTTCAGCTTTATTTTCCTCTCCGTTCTCACTCTTAGTCCTTCATTTCACCACTGCATTTTCTTTTTTTTCACTCTATCTCATCTCTTCTGTTCCCCATTGCCCCAGATGATACGGGCTGCAACAGTTGGAACACAGAGGTGCACTTTGCTTTAAAAGTAAATGAAAGTGGCACACCGTTTCTGTTTCCAGGCAACCATGTCACAGGAGAAGGGCAGCATGGATATTCTTGAGACACAATGTCAAAAAGATTGCAAGGGCAATTGTCTGGTGACAAGTTGCGTGGGCGCTCATGCATGCACAGTGACGCACACATCAGTGTGGCACAGTGGCCCAAGTTAAGATTAACCTGCCTCACAAAAGGTGCTACACTTGGCAGCTTTGCTTTTTTAGATCTGTATGTGTGAATAAGAAAAATCACACTGCCATGCATTACAAAGTGTATACTATGAGCATTTTCTGGCATTTATCTTTGTGGGTTTGTGGGTCACTGTTGTGTACAAGCAAGTGTTTTGATGCATACTTACAATGGGGCTGTGTCCCTGCTGGTTTCTGGACCAACGTGTCTTCTGACTTCCCCTGATGAGTCCAGTGCACGCTAGTGAACTCTGACCTATGTTGGAGTACCAGTGCACTATTACACTTAAACCCACATAGACTTCCATCCATTGTACGGTCCAAACTGATTGACTTGCTAGAAGGAGTCCCTGTGACCCGGGATAAGGCTGGTGCCAGAGGGGAGCTGGGCCATTGGGTGCCCGGCCCAATGCTCCCTCCCCTGCACACAAAAGGGAGATGTGACCCCTCCAGTCCAGATGGTGCCAAACTCCAAGCCAGGTGCCAGCTTCACGGCTCCACACATCTGCACATACTAGAGACGAGAGGAAGACGCAGCGTAACAATCGACTGCACCCGCAACCGCAAGCATGACACAAATACACACTAACACACTCCCATGCGCCCACTTCAAACTCCCATTGCAGTTGCAGACGAGGCGCTCGCAGTCTCTCTGATCCTTCTCTCCGCAGATTGTCTCTCCTGCACCTTTAAATATGCCCGGAATGCACAAAATGTCTCAGTGTCGCACGGGTGAAAGAAATCCTCATCCACAGTGCCCTGAAGGTTGAGATCGAGGTAAAGCGGAGTGGTGTGCGTTTCCAGTTACGGCATTTCCCTGCCGGCTCCCTCCTTTCCTGCTCATCCACACAGGTCTGTACAGTCGGTCTGTGCTTAAGCAGATGACACCGGGCTTCCCAACTATAGATCACAACAAGAAGAACACGCCCACTGCCTACTGTAGCCACCTTCTACTAGAGCGTCATCCTCACTCCTTCTCTCCTCCTCTCTCCTTCCCTTTCCTACACTCCTATTTCTCTCACTGTGCGCTTTTCATCTCATCTTCACGAGCACTCTCACCCCCCCCCGTCTCTTCCTCCAAGTAGTCCTTTTATGTTTTTGTCTCGTGTGCCGCGTGCCTTCCCTTTGCAGCTGCAGTGTAACCAGAGCCCGAATGTGTTTTTCTGCTTTCAGCACCACGGAGAGCTCTCTCTGTCAGAGGGTGAGGGGGGTGGGGGGTTGGCGGGTTGAGTGGGTGGGCACACTCATAGGGGGCCAAGTGGAAAGATGGGGGTGGGTGGGGAGGGGGGGGCGACGAGGGGTAGTGGGGGTAGCTGAGTGGGAGGGAGGAGTTAACGGGTTGCCAGGGTGTGACCTCATTAGACACAACCTCCTCTTCCCCCGGCAACCACTGCGCTCCCTCCACCCGGCAGCCCCCACCCCGCCCTCCTCCCTCCCCGCTCTCCTCCCTCCCTGCTCTCTCTTACAGCTCGTAAACAAGACCACGACACACACACACACACACAAAAAAACACTTGCAGTGAATACACCGTGTTGCTCTCAAGTGCATTTGTTACACGTACAGTAACCAAAACAAAAGCACAACTAAACAAAGAGGAGCAAACACATGAAAAGCAAAATACACAGAAAGGAGAAAAAAATAATACCAATTCTTTGCAGTTTTCAACACACACGCATACACATTGACGCAAGATTAAAACATGTTTGCATAAACAAACAAAGCAAGCAATCCAGAAGTGAGACTTGTTCTCAGTGGCCACGGAGATGAGCAGGATGAAAGCGGAGCCTGAGTTGTGTGTTTATCAGGGGGGCTAGTGCAGCTTCTGTGCACCTCTGCTAGACTGTCTGGGGAACGAGTATTAGTTTCAGTAGTGCTGTCGGTTGTTTATGTGGTGGGAGCGCCTGGTGTGTGGTGCAGAGGCAGGGGTTGAGGGAGGGTGAGTGGTGCGGCTGAGGCAGGGGGCCGGGTTTGCTCGGATGGATTAACACCGTCGACACAAAAGGATTAGGACGCAGGGATCTGTTGTTTTCATCAACCCTTCCCTCCATTTCTCTTAACCCCCGCCCTTCTCCATCCCTCACTTTCCCCCCTCCCTCTATCTACGGTTTAGTCTCACACTTTAATTGGGGGACAAACAAAATTTCACAAACATGTGGTGGTCAATTTAGAGGAGAGAAGGGGTTAACAGGGTTGTTAAAAAATAAAGCAAGGGGAGGAGGAGTCAAAAAGAGCAACAGCGCACTGGTGAGTTCAGCAGGGCTTGCGGTGAACCAGTGTGCTGGACTGCATATGATATTCAAAAGAGGTGTCTGTTTTGTAGTGAAGAAGGGAGAGGTAAAATGGGGTGAAATGAAGCGGTACTTCCCTGCAGTCACTTCAAACACTCGCATAACAGTGTGCCACATGCCATAAAGAGCCAATTGCTATGATCTCACTGAGATAAAATGCTATGTCAAAAAGGTAGTCACCCCCTTTTTCTGCCTATTGTGAGGGATGTGGTCGACTAGCCAGGCACAAAGCAAGTCCCTTCATCCAGACCAACTTAGCACACTCACCCGTGCACATGCACGTATACACAAAGCCGCCTGTCTGACCTCAGTGCATGGCCCATATATACAGTCTCAAAGGAAGTATTTAGATCCCATCAGAGTTCAATGAACACAGACAGTGAGGGAATCTCAGGGGTGAATGGGTTAAACAAATTTTTCCACCTATGTGCACAACAGTACTTTGTTTTGTGAACAGTGGAGGACACTCCCTCAGGGACAGAATGAAGGGTGAAATAAGATACAATGCCTGTAACTTCTGCAGTTCACACCCGCTTACAGACACAGAAGTGCCAAACTGCCTGAATACATATTGCAATTTATTTGTAGCTGTTTTCTGACAATGAAAAAAAACTTTTTTGTAAAAGATTTGCATTTCAAATTATGTGTGTTTAATATACATAAATATATATATATATATACATAAATATATATATATACATATATATATATATATATATATATATATATATATATATACACACATATATATATATATATATATATATATATATATATATATATATATATAAAGATATCTTAGGAAGACACCATATTAAAATTAAGACATCAGATATATACATCTGAATGTATGCCAGATCATAGAACCAAGCCAAGAGATGGCACTGACTGCAGGCTGATCCAAATAAATCCTATTAATTTTGTGATTGGATAATATCTTCCCCATTCATTTACTTACTAGCCAGTGACACACAGTAAGCAAATCACTCTTTTAAGTTACAGGCAGAGTAACATATTGACGACAGTTCATGTATGTACTGTAGTGAACACTGGCAATAATGGCTGCTTGCAAATACAGACCAATGTTCCCTGGAGCAGACGCCTGGTACTCGCTTCAATCATGCATGTAATGATGTTGTATTGATCCACTGCTGTAACAGGCTAATGAAGAGTCTATAAAAACCATTATACCAATCAATTAAATGCCACTGAGGAAACAGAGCCATTATAAATAGAGAAAGGACTCTGCTTGAACAGGGTTTATTAAGTGCTATTTCATGCCAACTCAAATGACCACCAACACATGGTGTGATCGTGCTTCTAAGGAGAGTTGTAGGGTGACATTTTGATTCCTGAAAGCCTTTGTGAGGCTTAGTGGCATTCTGTGTTTTTTGTCCTTCCTGGAAGCACCATGCAGGTGAGGACGAAGAAAGCACTGGCAGGACAGACAGTGAGACAGTGGCACCGAAGATGTCAGACTCTCATTAAAGATGCAGCACGGCTTACTTCCACTCCTCACATCTCCACCCGGGAGAAATGGAGCATAAGGTTCTTGCTCTGGCCAGTAATCTGCAGACACTTGACCACTCCAAGTTTCATGTATGCATGTGCGTAATGTACATGTATGCACCCCTTTCCTACACACTCTACACAACCTGTTTAGAAATTTCTGAGAGCAAGAGCCTCCATTACTTGAAAAGATTTTAAACAAAATAATTTATCCACGGGCTCCTTAGGATTCAGCCGCACAGCATGAGGTAATGTTCTACTTAATCAAGCTCCTCGACACTCATTTATCACCACTTCCTCCCTCCAGAGATGTCAAGCTGGGACATGTCTCTAACGACCACCCTCCACACCTCCCGCTGTTCCACGAAGACACAGAGGTGAAAATGGGAGACTGAATACCGTAATCTCTCAAACAGGCGGTTGAGGGCTCCGATCTTGGGGGTTTAACCCCCTGTAAGCCCCTTAAATCCCCAGTTTAGAGGGCCAGAACTGATGGGCTAAAGCCCCCAGAGACTGTCTACTAACTACTGGACTCAGACACAGCATGAGGACACAGACTGAAGGATCTCCTCCAAAGACCACTGCAGCCACTTCATCCTTCTGTAGTCCTAGCCAAAGGACTAGATGGGCTTAATTGGCAAAAGTGCTACAGTTATGTTAATGACTATAGTTATGAAGTTCAAAGAAGGTGAGCATGAAGATGGAGATGGGTTTCTGATTATGGTGTAGATACTCATAAACACTGTTCTTTGGTACAATAAACCGGCACTGAGTAAAGGTCACGTTTCATGTCAGTGTAAGGATGGTTACTGATGGCCTACTGCCACACACTGTCTGAGGATACAGAATATTATATTACTTCAAAATAAGCCTAACCCTTCCTCACAGGTTAGAGTTACAAAAAACATGCTGTGCTTGTCACCTCATACTGACCTTATCCTGAACTATCTTAGTGATAGTTGGTAGACAAACCTATAAATGGGTGTCTGAAAACTAATGGCGCCATCTGCTGACCATGTCCACCAACACTTGATGTGTATCTAACTCAAACACACACCATTAAATAAATCCCTTATTTGGTCTGTAAAGTGCAAAAATAAAATAAAAAAAAATTAAATAAATAAAGAAGTGTCCTTTACAATCTATAAATCTCTCTGTGGAAGGAAATATGTCTGAAAGCCAAAAGAGGCACAGTATTAATACTGTGATTCATAAAAATGAACGATGCTGCACTCTTCCTAGTACTGAGACATCGTTAATTCCACCTGTGCTTTTCCTGCTACAAGAAGTTGAATGTCTGCTGTAAGAAAAGAATGAAGTAAGGTCATTTTACATTTTTTGTTGAGACTGTTTTAGAGACACATTACCTCTTAAACTTGAACTAAACCTCACAGTCTACATCTGTATTTAAGATTTTTACAAAAAGTGTTTATAAGTAGTATTTTAACTGGACACTGGTGTAGCCCTTCATCTTTTTGTAGGAAAACTCACCCATCCTTCATTTAGGATACTCATCAAGGCCATCACCTGGGCTTGCAGCTGTGACTGTGATTAACTATAGTAATGTGACCATGGTCAACATCAATTAACACATTTCATAAACTCTTCCAGGACTTACGGGTCTTATTTAAGCCTCTCAGCTAAGAGCCAGGACCTCTGAGTGTAAGTTACATTTACTTAGCTAGCATTAATAAGCTCTTCTCCCTCTGCTAGCTAACTGTTAGCTGTGCCACATGCTAACTCAGTGACTGTATTTATAGTCTGTGTGCTAACCTTGTTGTATAAAGTCAAACTAATATGTCTTTTTACTCCTAGAGTCTAACCCCCGGATGTTTTGTCTGTCCGCAGCTCCCATGGCACTGACGGGAGGAGGACATGAAAACATTTGCTCAGTAGAAGAAATTCAATGTTTGGTTTTCCAGGACTTTGAACTGTAAAGTCACAGCTGTGGCCTTGGTGTATGAGGTGGCCTCACAATAGTGACAGGTACCCTTTTCTTTCCTTTTTATCATCTAATTAATTAATTTAATAATTTTTTAATCACCACTCATGTAATTGGCCGGCTTAAGCTTTGGTTAACGTTTTGGTACTGCAGGGTACAATAAGAGTCAAATGTGTGATCATTAGCGCCTTTTAAAAGAAATGCAACAAATGTAAGTATAAAATACAATAAGAATAAAGAAAATAAATAGCTAACAAATAATAATGTAAGCTATACTCATGACTTTGAATATTAAAGTATGTAAAAGTGATTTTATGGTAATTCTTAGTCCATCTAGTCTGCTGCACCCGGCAGGTAGCCATCAGTCTCCAGGCACACAAAGTCATCCTCCTGGCTGAATGGCAATCCAGATTTAGTAAAACACAGGTCATTAAGGTTCACGATTTCCCCAAACTAATGGGTTGTGCAGGTAGTTGGGATTTCCTGGTGTCTGCGTCCCTTAAGCCAACTTTGTCAGCCATAGCCCCCTCTGACACTGTATGTTGTCTTCACATGACTACAGTGGGTGTGATGGTGGATCATTTAGCAATTGTGCAGGTGAAAACCAGTCTGATCTCTTATCCAGCGTCTCTCATATTGCACCTCTCAGTCTTTAGACTTAAATCAGAAGGAAAAGCATGAACCAAGCCCAAAACCTGAGGCAAATATGTGTTCTCTGATAGATAAATTGTACAGAGTGATAAGCTGACCATACTCTTATGGGCAAAATTTGCTTATGAAGTGGCTGAACTCTGCCTTTGAGATATAGAATATCACTGTTGAAGCAGTAGTTTTGATAGTTCAGCTCTGATGCTGACCTCCAAGCTTCAGGTGCTGCTGACACCGCCTGGATTTTAATCATTAACTTAATCTGTTGATTGTTCACATAAAAACGTGTTGCGTTTTTAAGACTAATTAATAACATGTTTGCCTTCCAGGAATGGAGGAAGATCTGAGAGCTAGGTGTACTGCAAGCATCTTCAGCACTTTTATGTGCTGTAGCCTCCGCTGAGGGCCTCCTTCAGGTAAGTGGAAACTGAGCCCAGAGGTGGTACATCATCAAAGATACAGCAGCAGGAGGACCTGTTTGCCTCAGAATCATTTAATGAAGTGCCCTTCATAAATTTACCTCTTTGAACTCACCAGCTGTTGAGTCAAAATGTGCTGGCATATAACTGGCTAGATAGCTTTTGACTCTAATGTCCTAGATGATGCTTCAAATAACAAGTAGGATGAACAGGATGAGCCAGTGCTGCAGGTGCTTTTAAACTACACACAAAGAATATGGTACCAGTGCAGACTTGGCAGAATGCTTTGGTCCGTCTAACAAAGGTTAAATTGTTTATTGGGATTGTCACATGACAGGCTCACACAGATTATCGACTGCTATGTGTAACCTCTTCAGAAGGGGAATCAGTTGTGTATATCAAAGTCACACAGGCATCCTCACAGTGGTCACCAGCACCTGGACCAGACAAACCTGAGGAGTCTACCTGTAACGTGAAACTTTGGCCTTATTGCTGCACATGCAAAGTCAGTTCTAGCTGCCTTCATGGATTGTTTGTATTATTTTTTGCACATCTATTGCTTTTTATTCAGCTTTATTTCAGAAAGTCTTGACACCAGATAAAAGATGCAAATAAGGCCCAAGCCACTTTGGAGCTGTTTTGAAATTCGATCATGACCCCTGGTCACTCAAATTCAAGGTTCAAGATTCATTTATTGTCATTGCACAACAATTTACACCATGCAATCATTGTCAACGAAATTCTTAAATCTCAGGTTCCCTTCAAACAATGCTCAAAAATATGACTACAAATAGAAACACTCAAACAAAAAACTGATTAAGAAGTAAAAATGTAAAAATAAATAATAGTACAAGTGTAATAATAGTGTAATAAATATAGACCTACAAAGTTAAATAATTAAAATATAAGAAAATATACAACTAGAAGAAATATACAATAGAAGTTGTTCATACATATAAACAAATCAGATTTCAAAGTGTCTTTTGCATCACATATAATGTGGCAAGGGAGTTACAGAAGTGCATCAGAGCAGCAGAGTAGACTCCAGACGTATGAAGGGAGAACAACTGCAACTTGACAGTGTAATCTTTTGGAGGGCAAAGTAGTTACTGACGTCTGCGTTGTTACCACAGCAACCCATGCAGAAAGGCTGGTGACGTCTAGACACACAACTCCGATCTGATCACTTGCAAATACCAGTGTGGACAGTCTCTATTAGATATCTGGATATTTTCAACCCGTCCCTGCAGCTTACTACAGTTCCTGTCAGGCTCAAAACCTCCATCATTGCGTCTGTGCCTAAAAAAATCTGCTGTCACCTGCCTAAATAACTACCGGCCTGTCTCTCTGTCTCTGGTCATCATGACATGCTTTGAGAGGATCGTCCTAAAGCACATGAAAGACATCATCCCTGCTGATCTGGATTAGTATCATTTTGCATACAGGGAGAACAGGTCGACAGAGGATGCAATCTCCATTGCACTTCACACAGCCCTGACCCATCTGCAGCTTCCTCACACCTTCGTGAGGATGCTGTTTGTGGACTTCAGTTTGGCCTTCAACACAGTGATCCCAGACAAGCTGACACTGAAGCTCCACAACCTGGGACTACCCTCATCATCACCCTGACCTGTTCCATGAACTCAGCTCACCTGGTAAAGAAGGCCCAACAAAGACTGTTCTTCCTCAAGAAGCTGAAACGTGCTGGACTCTCCCCTCATCTCCTGACAAACTTCTACACGGTCACAATAGAAAGCATCTCCTGCCTCAGTGCAACAGTGTGGTATGGCAGCTGCATTGCACAAGACTGAAAAGACTTAGTCCAGATGGTGAAAACGACACAGGGGGAAGTCCTCTTCCAGACGTGGACTTAATATACGCTGGCCGGATCCAGAAGAAGGCCTGACATATTGGCACCAACCCGACCCACCCGGGAATATGGACTGTGTCCCGGGTGGAGAGCGGTACAAAAACATGAGGACAGAAACTACCAGATTAAAAAACAGCTTTCCCCCCTGAGCTGTACAATACTACATTCATCACTTTGACTGGACTTGACTGTCTCACTATATATTCACATTTAAAGCTGGAAGTCCAACCCAGTCCCGTCATGTGGAAACACGATGACAATATAATGATTCTGATTTCAGCTCCAAACCACTGGAAGAAGAGCAATGTGCAAATGTCACTTTGTTACACTTAGGTGTATACTTAGGCAGCAGCTATTTGTTTGTTATGGAGGCAATGGGATGGGCGGTTCCAAGCAAAAGCTCGAAATCTGTGCTGACATTATAGCTCAGACTTGTACACTCAAGGATTTGCACGTCCATTAGCTGTCAGAACACCAGGTTTTGGAGTGCCCTGGCATATGTTTCAGTTGGTGACATTTTCTCTGCGACGAGCTTGATCCTGTACCTTAATCTGTTCCCAGTACCGTATGAATGTATCTGAATTACAGCTCGGATGCACTTTTTTCTCTCAATACATAGATCAGATCAGAATGTGCCAAAAGCAAACCAAGTACACCAGCTCAGCCCATTCCATCATAATAACAAATTTAGGCAGCATTATTACAACTTAATGATATGTTTATGTACTTTTTGTGTAGACCAATAGGAGTTGGCAGCCGAAAAAGGGTGTAGTACCATGTCTGTCCAAGAGAGGTTAGTGTGTAGCATAAAATGTGTAAAAGGAACAACATTGTACAAGATTACAATTAGAAATGTGGTGACAAACTACAAACGGAATTATGCAAAACACTTAAATCCATTACAGACCTAATATGACCCTACCCAGCTGTACAAGAAAACAAATAAGAAAATCCCAGAGTGCAGGCTGATGACATTTTTACAATGAAGTGTCTGGTTAACATAGCTAGTCTGCTATAATCTTATAATCTGCAGTTATGATTTTTTACATAGGGAGTGGCCTGCGATTACTCCTGACCAAATTTTGAATCGGAAGAGAATCTGAATTATTGAGCACCAAATCTCACCACCTATCACACATCTGGTAGGATGATAGGAATTTAACTGATGAATGTGCTGTTGAAATTTTCCAAGACTCCTCATGTAAACAACAGACACACAGGGTCGCAGTAGAGGCGCGGGACGGGAGCATAATACTGAAAAATGATGGTGTGGTTGCCTTTTTTTTTATTAATCATTTTCACCAGTAGATGGCAGCGATGTAAATCAAATATCAAGTATTGCAGCACAGACTTCAGCAACACTGAGCACAGGAGAGTCCCTGTTGCAGTCACAGTCACCGCACTCTGAAGACGAGACAAAACGTCTGGCTCTGCCGAACCCCATCCCACCGAAATATGTATTTCACTGTAGTGCTAAAAAGGATAAATAAATAAAGAACCGGATATCAGCTCGGTGCCCTCTCAACATTTATGTCACAGTGGCCGTCAGAGTCTCTGTTTAAAACTGGTCTTTGCCCTGTTTCAGAAAGCTTGAGAAACTTTCATCATTTGATTCAATAATTATGATTTAGTTAGTTTAGTTATGTGGAATTAAAATGATCTCATCCAAACGCTGTAATAATATGAAATTATCATTCAGTTGCACCACAAAAAACTTAGACGTAGATCAGATGTCAGTGATGAACCTGTGGTTAAAAATAGACTTAATATTTCATTTTATTTCAGTGATATAAAGGGGACCTGGTTAGTCGTAAGGGTGTGAAATGTTCCAGCACTGACTCTGCACGTCCCTGTCGGGATATCGAACTGAGTTTTAGTCGGCACACTTCGCTGAAGTAAACAGAAAGGGAGGGGAGTGTGCGCAAGGCTTTTGGACAGAGGCATGCTTCAGACAGCCGACCACTGCAAAGTGCTGAGCGCGGGACGGGCTGCCTCTGTCCCACAGAAGAGCCCAGAGCCTTTCAGCTGTGAGGCGCTCACACTCAACATCCCAACCAATAATGTGAAAATCAGACGGAAACGCTTGTCAGATGTGTAAACTCCTCGTCGCTCCCTTGTATTCGAGTGCCGTCTGTTTCCCACACTGTCACACACTTCGCCGTCAGGCTTCAGCAGGCTGTCCACGCGGGTGCCCGGCGTGAGATGCGGCAATGTCCCGAGGAACGTGCCCACGCGTGAACTCTTGCGGATCCCTTTGGATTTTGTCGGCGCTCGTGTTTGCGCTCAACGCGATCGACGTGGACGCGTACAGCTGTCACGAAGTGCGGACCGCTTTCCAGCTGCGGCACGTCGGCCCGCTGCACCGCGTCCCGGAGACACCTGGCACAGGTGAGCCAGCCGGTCAGGCGCATCCACGGCGAGCAGCACCGTGCCCAGAGCGCACTGCAAACATGGGAGGCTCTGCTCTGCTCACACACACAGCTCTGCTCCGGGTGTCACACTTTTAACCACATTCATGGATTGAACAGATGTGGATCCAAGTTAAATGTCTTACATAGTTATATACTTTTAAATGATAGGCTGTAACTAATGTGCAAGGCTTTAAAGTAGTCGGTGCTTCTGTCAAAAAGACACATGGGTCAGTACACATGCACTGTGAGTGGTCTCCAAAAAGTGACAGCAGCAGGAGACTGAAAGGCTGAAAGACAGAAGAGATAATGCTCCCTGTCTTCACTTTTGTCATATAGTCTCCCCCCCAAATTAGTCATGTTAGCGAAGAGTCTTTTATAAAGATTTGACGAATAAATGTCTGTCAGATCTTGTGTATGGGGGGTAATAGCACTACGTCTTATCCTGTTTGTCAGATCCATTTCATTCAGTTTCAGGCACAGTATCTGTCCATCATTGTACATTGTTGCCAAGCTTTTATCCCCTCAGAAGAAAACATGTATCTGTTTATTAATACACTACATGTGTAGGTTACCCAGTATATGCACAAATTCTACTCTGTCTGGTTTAAATTATGAGAGCCTCTTGATTTTCTCCACAATTTGTAGCTTCACATGCCACCCAGCTGCTTATCATACAAGCACACTGTTTGGAGAGATTAAGCAATTATTTTGCAAATTTCTTTTGGCAGAGAGCCGCCCGGCACACTCACAAGCTGCTGAGACAGGCCTTTTGAGCTAGAACAAGTCTAGTGTGATGCGGAGCTCTCATATAGTTTAATCTCTGGATGAAGAGGCTATAATATTGTGTCCCCAATACAAGGACCGGCTTGATTTACAATCTCCAGACATCAGCCACCTCCAGCCCTTTTGGCCATGTGTCTTTAGATACTTAGGAAGGTGTAGGTCCTTAAGTCTACGCACTCTTGAGCTCAGGAGCCACAGTTTGTGAGAATAGACTGTCCAGACTCCTACAACAGGCCTATAGAGTCTTTTGGCACCCCTGCCGAAATGGTTCCCAAAGTTTTCCTGTCTTCTGCGAAGGTTTTTGTCAGAGTGATGCTTGGAGGCAGCTTCCAATGCCTTGAAGGTTTTGTGGTATGTGCTTTACTGCTGCACACTGAAGAAAAGTTATTTTATGAGGATAAACATTGGTTCCAAATCTGTTTTGGAGGCAAAACGCGATTGGAGCGGGTTTAGGCTTCGGTTCAACTATGCTAGCTTTGTTTGAAAGTTTTTCTGTGCAAACATAGTAACAGTCTTCATCTCTTTCAAATAATTATGTCATTTCTCGATTGTTATGTCTGAACACAACAAATCAGACTATTCAGTGGGCATTATCATTAGATGTTTATTCCAGTCCTCCAATCTTTTAATAGTTGCTGTAAATCTCTTTTCCCTGTTGATGAGCCTTTCGGTTGTTTGAGATTTAGGTACATGTTTTTTTGTTTTCGGTACTCCAGGAGATATGCAGTATACAGCTATCTATATGTCCACAGAGCAGAGTCCATGCAGCATTAGTGTCACATGCAGTTTGGTGGCAGCTTAAGTATCACCCAGTGCAAGTCTGCGAGCCGTAACAGGAAGAAGAGCAATAGATAGCTGAGTGGGAAACATACCTAGAGGTGCATCGAAAGCACTTGATATGTTTGTTTAGCAGGGTGTCACTACTAGCAACAGAAGATGTCAGTTTCATTGCAAGCGGTAGTTTAGGGTTAGCTCTTAAAGACAACGGAAGGACCTTGGTCTTCTGAGGATGTCAGCAGTCTGGAGCAGGGCTTGCGTGACAAGCTTTTACAGACCACAGTGCACTGGCAGAAGCTACATACAAGTATCTTGTCCCGCTGTTGCAGCTGTCCATGAGCATTTTCCCGATAATGAGAACACAGAAGCATGCACACACACAATATGTCTTAAAGGGTATGTTCAGTAGCCTTTCTTTTTAATGAATTTTCTTTTCCAATCTCTAACCTCTGTAGAGATATTTTTTTAGTTATAAGACTTACCCTCTATGTATAGTTAGAACAGTTTCAGAGGATGGGGCTGATGTGATCCAAATACAAACTGCGGCTCCTTGGTCTGGACTATTAATTGATCTAAATATTTGTGTTTGCTCAGAAGGTGTGGCGGACAGCATTTTTGCACCTTTCCCTCACAGCTAATCAAACATTGCTATAGCTTCCCCAGCACATTTTGGACTTCTATCTTATTTTGCTTTTTATTTGCACTTGTCCAAGAGAGGTTGTTTTAGGTCAGACGCAATCTTGTCTTCAAAGCGCTGACCATTGGAAGGGGGTGTCAGAGTGGGAGATTTGGTGTATATGTGTGTGTGTACACAATTATGCTACTCTGCAGCAGTCCTCAGATCAAATGCCAACAAAAGCAACTCTTGAAATTTGAAGTGGCAAAACTTCAGCCCTTTTCACAGTCTGTTTGTTTTAGGATATAGTGCTGCGTTTCATTCATGTGAGGTGAACGGATTTCTCACTAAGCGCCAGGAGTGTGGCAGCAGGGAACCTGAGAGCTGGCCAATTGGATACGATCTTATACAAAAACAATTGCGCTTCTATGGTACAGACATTTAATGCAGTACTTGCTTTGTTTTAAAAAATTCGATCCAAAGAAAGCATGAAGTGCAGTAAATAGTGACAGGGCCTTATGATGATCAAGAGCACTGTAATTACATGTTATCATTCAGTGGCAGAAGACTTTAGAAAAT
Organism: Terapon puta; assembly: GCA_028564955.1. Lineage (NCBI taxonomy): Eukaryota > Metazoa > Chordata > Actinopteri > Centrarchiformes > Terapontidae > Terapon > Terapon puta. The sequence goes on from JAOXYL010000071.1 coordinate 12,844,749, forward strand.
TGGAAAATACATGTAGCATGAGCTCAATGTAAAAACATTTTCCACTAGGAGTAAAAGTCCTGTCAGAATAAATCCTGACTATTACTTCTATTTCTTTACAATTAATAGTAATAGAAATGTCACACATTATCAATCTGTATGGGGAAAAAGTTTAAAGGCATTTGTAATTTATTGTAAAAAATGCTTAATAACTTAGTTACAAGTGTTTGCTTAATGTGTTAATGAGGGACCCTAAAAAGATTATACCGATGCTGTTTGTCTTTGTGTTAAATGATTTCAGACCAAAATATTTTCTTTCCAGACAGTAAATGTTTGTTCCCGTGGCCACCCTTTATAAAGAGAGACTCTATCTCCATGCCAGATTCAGCATCGAGGGAACTTAGATAATGAGTGACATGAAGTTGCTTATCCTGTGATTATTTTGAAGAGTTATGGCCACTTTGGTACCGTGGTACACAGCCAAGCGCTCCATATTGAGATTACCACTGGCTGCTGATATAGCCCTTTGGAGATAGATCATTTGGAAAGCAGACGGCTTGCAGCACTGTTCATAGAAGCATGACTTCTCCAGTTAGCTTCTTGGATAATGTCCTCAGATATGATCAACTTATTTTACAGCTCACTTAAAACTATCTGATTGAACAGGACTTATCAGATTTTATACACACCACACACAGAGCCCTGTTTTCACCTTATTAGTCAGCTGCCTTTCTCTGATTTCCTGAGTCATTAACAGCTATTTTGGAGTGAAAGAGAAAGTGTCTTATATCTTAGATACAAGACAAGCAGGGTCATGTGTTAATAGCAAGGGAATGAGAACACAGTGTGTTATCGCATGTCTCCACATCCTTAACCAGTTACGGCGTCAAAAGCCTTGGCAAGCTCTCAAAGCTCAACATGGTCTTTGATTGGCTGCAGTTATTTTGATTCCCTTTTTAACTTGGCCTTTCTTTGCTGAGAGAGTAACACATGGTGCACACCTACTCCATGCACACTTAAAATCACTGAGCATCTGTGTTTTCTTCTGCTGGCCATCTCTCAGATGCCTGCAACAATCTGATGTAAAACTGACATTAGGAACATTTTCAGTACGGACACTAAAGCTATTAAAAAGGGTTAGTGCCAAAAAACAAATGAAAAAAAACCCAAACAAGTATCAAGACATAGTAGAGATTATTGAACCGACAACCACCTCAGATGCTCTTTCCCCAGTCCACCCCAAACGCCCCAGCCTTACCAGTGCGGCTCCAGTTTGAAGCTGATTACGCTGTCTGAGTCGGTCTGTGCACATCATGTCTTATTGGATTTCAGCCTAAGTCTATCTTGTGTTTCAGTAGACTTTGGGCTACCTTACCCCCTGTGCTTGTGATCGCGGTGGAGGCGGATGCAGTTTTATGAGGATATTAGACTGCCATATCGTGTACCTCCCCAATAATATAACCAACGAGAAAAGATGAACCCTGTTGCATTCTAAGAATGGAAATCATACACGAGAGGAGAGCTGATTTCTGAGAAGGAGTGTTTGGCTGATTATCTTAAATGTTAACATGATTACTCTGCCGGTCTGTGGTTGAGCACCCCTCTGATATAATGCTGCTTCATCAGGGCTGCCTTACACTTCTCTCCCTAAGCTTCCTTAGTCCAACTTCTGCCCTCTTGCTTGGGTTTGGACAGCGTGCCAGTCGCTGTAGGCAGTTCCAGCTTGGAGTCTGGGAAATCTAAACATTCCAGTTGAGTTTCAAGGTTGTCCAAAAAATGCAGGTATGCGGCAGAGACCCTTTGAGATGTGTTTTCATTCAACACGGTCCATCCAAAACACAGCAAATCTATATAGAGTAAATATCCTGCATGTTCAGTGGATCTGGAAACTTCAAAGAGAGCTGGCTTCCTGAGGCAGGAGAAGGGTAACTGCATTAATTGCCCACTTTCTAACAAAGTTATTCTTGTTCTCTGAAATATATCTAAACAGCAGCATCAGGAAACCACAACCCTTCCCTGTCATCAACACTTTTCAAATCAAAATAAAGTTTCCATACCGATTTGAGAAGATGTTAACTGCGTATAAATCATTTCATGGTTGCAGGAGTTTACATATGTGTGTTTGAAAAGGGTGGTAATAACATAACGATCTCCTCAGCAATATACTGTTCTCAGCATTGCTACTGTAGCGCCACATATTGCAAACGGCATCTAAGTTAGCAGGGCAGTTATACAGAGGGAGGGTTTCTATACTCAGGAGTTTTGACTTGTGCAATCAAGGGCACTGAGGTGTTGCTGAGGGGATTGTGACTAACACGTCAAGACCCCTGAGCCATGGCTTTAATACGGCAAATTACTCCAGAGGTATTTGTCACCTGAGGACGATTAAACAAATTAGGATTCAGAGTTGACACCCAGTCTGGCAAGCAAAGTGTGTTAAGGTGTAGCCAGGCAGAATAAGTAGCATACACATTTGGCTCACTGAGGACCTGTGCCCACAACACCGGCACAGTTAGCTGTCATAAGCAATAAGTATTTTGGTGATATTGGACAAATATTTTCAGGAAAGATGCACCATAATTATCGATGGTACGGTGTCTGTGCATTTTAAGCATCTGAAAGGTTCAGTAACTCGTGTTTATTTCCAGGCTAAAGTGCAGCATGAAGACAAACTCTCTATGCAGCAAGGCCATTGAAAAGTACCATAGTCCCACTCAGAGCACAATAATGTGAGCTGAAAAAATAAGGGCACTACTTTGAAGTCTAAACTAGCTGCAGAATTTCATGGTTGAGACTGGTGAGATGACGCGCACTAAATTTTGCCTAGATGCTTCACAAGCTGCTGTTTCGTGGCAAAAAGAAGTTAAAGTGGAAGTAAACTGAAATGACATCTTGGCTGATAACAAGCATAAACATAAAGCCAAACCAAAGCAAGAATGTCTTAATAATCTTTTCCTGTACTCAAGTGAGAGACTATTCCAGTCCAACCAATCAAACATTTGATGCAGGACTTGAAAATTGTTGTTGAGTCACGGTCCCCAAGCAATTTGACTGAGCTTGAATACCCACTAAACCCCATGATAGTTAGATAGTAAAGATCTATGCAGTTATTTGGAATTTTTTAGATATTTGTTTTACGTGGCATTAAACAACCTTTAAACCCCCGAAAATACCACAAGCTTTAATTTCATAAAACAATAAAACATGATTAAGTTCAAGGGGAATTCAATGTCTTTTACAGCTGTGTATATTTTCGGTGTATTGGATATTTATATGGAGGATGGTTAAAAAAATACATTGTTACTCGAAAACAGTCAGATATTAATAGATATGTCCTACATTGTAGACTTCACAGTCCTTGGAAGATACATATTTTAGTTTACCCTTCAGGCAGAACTAAATGCTTTTTTAATCTACTGTATGTAAAATATTTTCATCACAGTTCAAAAGAATGTCCTCAGCAAATATGTTTGCTGTCAGACATACAAGTAGTGACATGGCTCGTAACCATTCCAGAAAGTGGCCCGGTATACTCGTGACACACTCAGCCTGCCCTGACTGCCGTGGTGGCTTTAACAGCCAAAGTCTTTTGGAGTATCACTTACTCCATGCAGCTACTCGCAAGGGACGGAGAGGCCAGTCTGGATTCCACTCTGAGTCCCTGGATATTAGTTTCATATCACAGATAACACTCAAACACAAAAGGAGAGAAAGAGCCAGCCGGTGAGGAGAACAGGGTCAGGGACAGAGGGGGAGAGAGGACACGCTCCAAATATGGTGAAATGACAACTTTCAAGTGTAATAAGAAGAAAGTATGATGCTTTTGAATATTTGACAAGAAGGACAGCACATGGAAAAGGTGTCCTTCTTGTCATTTTGCTCTTCCTTGGTATTTTGCTTTATACCCAAGGACTAATAAGTGGCACCAAAATGTATAGCAAGTTTCTAATACTTAGTCACTTCATAATACCTAATATACAACACCATAGTTAATGTGTTTCAATAATAAGCTAATTTAGAATACAACAGTGGAGTTCTGTCTGTGTGGAGGTACTGGCAAACATGTTTTGTAATTTATGGAAATAAAGAGGATGATATTAAAAGGTTGGTGTTGAATGAGGGTGCTGAATATTGGATGGACAAAAATGGCATTTCATCCAGAGATGAGGTAGATCACCAGCAGTATTCACTTGTTATTGCACCTTTATGACCTCACTTGAGAGTTTATCCAAAATTGACATGTCAGTTCCTTACCTAAGAAATATCATTAATGTGGCCTATGATTCATTTAAGAGTTAATGTTAATGTATTTTTCAAGCTGTAGATATTCATGGTGAAAAAATATTGTGTTTCTCATTTATGTGTGTGGAAACGGCACTATTCAATCTAGTAGTAGTACATGGTATTGCAAAAGTGTATTTTATATATTGAATGTACATATATATATATATATATATATATATATATATATATATATATATATATATATATATACACA
>JAOXYL010000071.1:12849325-12900287 GCA_028564955.1 Terapon puta
ATATATATATATATATATATATATATATATATATATATATATATATATATATATATATATATACACATACATACATATACATAATATTATAATATATATAATATTATGATGGTCCAGTGAGTAATAGTAATAGTAGTAATTCTCAACAAATAAAATAGATAGGACTTTAAAGAAACTGTGTCAACAGGGAGACAGTGTCGACAGGGAGACCAGGGAGACAGTGTCAGTATAAAAAGAGCGGACTGCTACAGAGATGGAGATAATGAGCTGGAAGGGGCAGGACAGCCAGTTATGACTTCACTCGTCTGGCTCTGGGATGGGAACAAATGGAGCCTCACTGGGTAATTAAGAGACACCCAGGCCTCACTAGGATATGCCAGGCAAATGGGAGAGAGGGAGCAGAAAGGGAAAGAGGGATTGAGAATGCAACCCTATTGTGTTTCATGGAGGGATTTGGACAGTGAGGCACTGGTCTTGCGGTCTGTCCTAAGGCCATGCTTTAGGCTCTTGTTACAACACCTGCCTCCAGTCACCCCTGTGCACCCCCCGTCTAACCCCCCCTTGTAAAATGAGTTATCATATCAGACTTCTGCATTATGGAAATGTTCCTGTGCAAGGAAATGTATGGGAAAGGACCATTTTAATAGGCCATGCTAATTGTGACCAGACTCAGTGATGTCATGACAGTGTCTATATGTGTAGCGATGGTGAGAGGCAGGTGATACTGGCAGGGCAGGGTGGACTCTCTTTCAGCTGATGTAATTGTGCCTGATTGAGCTGTTCTTTGGATCATAGTATTTGCAGTTAGGTCATTGCTTTCATGCGGTTGTTATGAACTGCAGTATTATGGCTAATGACTGTCTAGTTCGAAAGGTGATTTCACATGAATTACTGAGAGTGTGAGTGTCTGTGAGTGTGTGTGTGTGTGTGTGTGTGTGTGTGGGTGGGCATGCATGTGTGCTTGAGTGACAGCATATTTTGCATGTTCACATTGCAACGTGCTAGTGCATGCATGTATTTTTGCGCTTTTATGGGACATACAGTATTCATGCATGTACAATATATGTCTTGACGACGTGTGCAATCATATGGGCCAAAGATATTTATATATTTAGCAGACACAGTATTTATAGCGGGAAACGTGGATGAATTATTGGTCTACTCTCCCATGGTGCCTCTTCTGTCTCCCAGTGGGGCCTGTCTATCTATGTGCATACTCAGGACCCTATACATATACTCACACATATTTACACAGCACAGTGCAGAATCATATATATGTGTATGTAAGTATGTATGCATGTCTGTCTGTCTATGTGTCTTTCTATGTATCTATGTATACCTATACACACACACATATATATTTTGTATTCTTTGTATAGTTTTTAGCATATGTTATTTTCTTATCTTACTCAGGCAAACTGTCTTAATTATTCTCCGTTATTAATAGTGAACAAAAAAATTAAGAAACCTATGAATTTTATGTTTGCCTTTCCTAGATGTGGATCTGTTGGTTTGTAAGCACCAGGGTCCATCCTGCTGCACCCGGAAGATGGAGGAGAGCTACCAGTTTGCTGTAAAGAGAGAGACCCTCCACAACATTCACTCCTACAGCTATGAGCTGGAGCACCTCATATCCAGCCACTCGGATGCCTTCCAGGGTAAGTGTCAGGACAAAGGGGCCAAACTTTGGTCGGATTGGGTTGGTCTATGACACAGAGTTGTTAATGGATGGAAAAGAGATGTTGCTATCCAGTGGTCAGTGAATTTTCATTTAGAGATCCGGTACATACTGTACTGTTCCTACCACAGCTTGGGACTGATTCTCGAGAATGAGAAGTTTAATTTGAAAACTTTACCCATCTTTATGCTGACCTGAACTTAGCCCTTATTTGAGTCCAAATTCAGCAATAAAAACAAAATAACTTTGTGTTTGTTTCCCTACTTGCAACGAATATTTATTTGTCCAGTATTTGGTGAAAAAAAGTTGTTAGTCAGTTCCCCAGGGTCCCAGTAACTGTTGTGCAGGAGAGTGTGCAACTCTTGAAAATGGGCATGGCTTCACTTCCTCCCGTCTTCCCCTCTTCTGTGGGCTTGGCAGCAACAAAACCGTGGAGCAGGATCAGTGACAGTAAAGAACGGGAAAGAAAGGCCTTTTTCTCAGTCTTTAGCATTTTGCAGAAGATGGTCTGCTTTGTCATTATCTGATCCTGCTCTCAGGACAGCAAGGACAGCAGGACAATTACTGGAACCCTTTGAGAAATTACAGTAGTTTTGGAGAGTGAAACAATCTGTGCACAGTAATTATTTTTGTTTGCTGTTTATTTCTGGCTGTATATTTTCTTGTTGTTTTCACGATGCCTCTTTGGTAGCCTGGTCAGTTCAGATGTCTGAGTTCCGGATAAACAAGGCTGTGCTGTAGATACAAAGCCTTTTTCAGAAAGGTCTTGCCTGCCAAAGGGTTTTGCACTACGCCCAACTGAATCAAGCAGTGCACTGGTTTTCCAAGCATGTCCTTCCTCTTCCTCTAGTAATTGCAGTGTCATTTAAATGTAAAAATTTCCAAAGACAGACCAATTTTTTTTTTCCTCCTCAAAACCTCCAACACAATTCCTCTGTGTGAGAGACGTGCTTTGGATGTTTTTTCGTGTTAAAGGAATTTTGGTACCATACAATTAGTTTTATAAGACAATGCTGCTCCGACGGCATGTCGGTCAAGTCCTGTTTTACGATGGATCTAAGAACATTACTGGTTTTGGTGTCCAGTATGGAAAACCCATATCCAATGTGAACAAATAGCATAATAGAGAATAACGGTGGTTAAGTGGTTAATGGAAAAATAATTTTTAGACATTACTGATATTGAAAAGATCACTGTGAGACAATGTTCAACGTGCTAAAACACCATGACGATAAAATTTAAGTGCCTCCAACATAGCACTGTAAATGTTGGAAGGCTTGGAGATATTACAGTTGTTTTACAAGCAGATTACATGAATAGAAGTATCCGTGTTCCAATGTGTGTTCCTGGTATTTGTCCTTTTCATCATCATTAAGATCTTTCCCTTCTTACCTCATGTCTGAGCCTGTCTGGAGAATGACGATCAGGTGTTCCACATATCCAGAAAAGGCCAAGATGGAAAATAACAAAGGAATAACAATAGAAACTGGAGTATGGCGGTGCCGAAAGTGATGATGTCACAAGCCTCAATTTGCAAAGCCTTCTAAGGACAGTCTCTGTGCTGTCTGAGTGCCTCGAGTGGAATGTGAAGTAGCAAGTGGCTCATATACCACATGAAGTAATTAGAATATGATTTTGGCTGATACCACTGGGGTTGTTATTCACACACTGTGTGGTGGATTTTTTTGTGGTTGGCTTTCCTCTGATACCCTTTTTATTTGTACTGTATCTATCCAACTGCAGAGAGCCAGAGTTGTCTACAGGCTAAAAACTCTTTATGCTGTTAATATGTTGTCCATTTGATCAGTCTTTCAAGATTTGGCCACTTCTTTCTATATAGTTTTCCGTCTATCTGTCATTCAAGTTGTGTCATAAATCCTAAAATGGCAAGTCCTCTGTGTGTGTTTTCTTAGTACACTGTTGCTTTTATTGGTTCGACTCAAAATCACTCCTGCTGATCGCTAAAGTTTAACCAAAAGGACATGCCCATTAAAAAAGGAGATTGTGTGCGTGTATGTGTGTGTCGGTGTGTTTTCATTGGCCTGCCTTTGTTTTAACAGCTCTAAAGGCCCTACTGTGCTTTGTCATGTGTGGGAGTTGTCATGTCATGAGCATGACCCCATAAACACAGACCACATTTATGAATGTTTAGAGGGTTTTTTCCCCCAAATGTTTCTGATACTGTATTAATATGCAGGAATGGGTTTGATTGTGTTCTGAAATAACAACGTTGTCTCGTGAAAAAGAACAAGGAGTCTTTTGGGATTCTTCAGATATCACCATTTTTTTTACCCTGCAAATGTCACGCCCTAAAGGCACAAATGCAGGTTACATCTCTTTGCGCAATAGCTCCCTTCACCCTTAGTGTATCCTCCCCTCCATCCCTCTGTTTAACTTTTTCAAAACCTTCACTGGATACACCAAGGCCAGCCTCCCCAGTCTCTTCTCTGTACCCCAACACACAAACAGACTCTCTTAATCCATGCCAAAGTAATGAGTGTTGGGGTCTGATGGTGGGTAGGTGTCAACCACAGAGCCCATTCTAACCTGGGCCACCTTAGTGGTGCCATCAAGAGCTTCAGTCATGTCAGCCTATTCTAACCAGATCAGATCTGGTGTAATCTAACTGGATGGACGCCTCTCTGTGGCCTCCTGATTGGCTGAGAGAAAGCTGAGACAGATGTATTAACAATCAGCATGTGTGTATGTATTGGTCATTCTATTCGTGAATCCATAGAGGTGTTGAGCCTTATTTTTAGTGAGTTCAAAACAAGCCCTCATATAAACTAGTCATTCAATCTGGTATGCAGATATCTCTGCAAATTGGTGTGCAGGCAATCCAGTTTGCAAGTGTGTCTGTGAGACAGGTGGCAATGATGAGCAACGGGGTAAGTATCTGGGTGTACTGTATACGTACACTGCTGGGGAGCAGATGTCAAGAAAATGCTGACACTTTCGATCACTAGTGTCACCGATACGAGGGGGACATGGCTCCCAGCTAAAGGCCATGACATCTGTATATGCCTGTGTGTGTGCGCGTGTATGCCTGTGCCTGCATACATAGGTGTACCAAAGACCAAAGACGTGAGCATGTACAATATTTACCACCATTGCAACTCAACATGACCTCAGGGCTCAAGTTGTCCTCACAGGAGTTTTCAAATGCTTTTCACAGAGCTGCATTCTCCCAGCCCAGAGAGCTCTCGATCATCAATTAAAGCACGTTGCATTTAAAACTTTAGGTGCCCTTCCACAAAGGGACAAGGAGTTCATTTGAGAAAGCGCGACAGCGAGAGAGAGAGACAGAAGAGAGAAAGAGGCCATGGCAAGGACGGTGCCTTTCCTTATTGAGGTGACATAATTAGCTGATCCTTGTCTCATCATCCAGGAACTCTCTAGACCCCCTGTCCTGGGAGACAGCATGCTCTTGAGTGTTTGCAAGAGACAAAGTGATCAAAACCCTGACCTGAGGCACAGGGACACTTGAAGGCCTCTGTTGTTAATGGCAGAACGCAGAATAAGAGGACTCAGGGATGTGAGAATTGTAGTGTAAAGACTTTATGGTTTGTTGGTGCGTCTCCCCCTTGTGACTTTTTTTCTCTTCGGGCTTTCACAGGTGGCTGATTTCAACCGTATCGTAATTGTCTCTCCGTCCCTTGGGAATTTGCAGCCTCCCTAATAGCCTGCTTGGAGACAGTCGACAGTATTTTTCATGTCTATTGCTCTTTGCACCCCACACTGTCTCTAATTCACCCTCTAGGTATAGACAAGACAGACAAGGATATCTAGCCTAGAGCCATATAATTTATAAACCACCCCAGATGAAACCTTTTGAAAATATTTTTGCTTTGCTCACTTTGACTGTCAATATCGTCCTGGGTGGCTTTCACAACATAGTCGGTAAAGGCACCTATCTTATTTATTAAATAATGATGATTTATGTGTTATGTATAGCATGCATGTGTGTCTCCACGTCTGCTTGTGTGCAAGTAGAAGGAATGATGAATCACTTGGCTGACACAAGTTGTCCTATCTATATTGCAATCTCTCCACATTCGTCTGGAAGTTCTCTCACTCATTTTGCCTGTGATCTTTTTAGTCCGTCCTCTCTTTACATCATCAGGTTTTTTTTTCTTCTCTCACTTCATGTCTGCATGTATTTTTCCCGGCAGATGTTTTGACCGACAGGGTTATTGCTCCAGAGGCTGATGCTTGGACACAGGATGACATTGCGCTGCACCATGAGCTCATGCTCAAATTAGGGAGGATATCCGGAATCCATCCCTACACGTCTCATTTAATCACACAGGGCGGAGGGGAAACATGTTTATGGACCTAATAGCGGAGCGATTTTTTTTTTTTTTGCGTATTTGAGCAAGAGTGTATCCCAAGCATGTTTGCGTTTTAACTACGCCTTTTTTGTCCCCTGAGTAGACATGACACACAAGGGCAGGATGCGTCTTGCGTGGTTTGCAGGACTGAGGCTCACTCAGAAAAGAGGGAAAGAACAAAAGGGAGGAGGGAGGAGAGAGGGGAAAAGCTCAAAGCCTCTCACAGTCATAAAGTCGCACTCAAAGCTTCCTTAATTACCTCTGCTTTTCATCTGCCCCTCTCACCTCAGCATGAACGCGCGAGAACTCAGAAGAACAAGGAGAAGAAAGTTTGGAGAGAAAAAAAAATAAATGGAGGGACGGCTGACGGGTAAAGCGAAGTTTCAGTGAGAGTGTGTGCAGGTGTGTTTGAATGTGGTTCTGTCAGGTGTGTGCGTATTGCACTTTTGGCTTTTTAAAGATGGTTGAATCAACAGGTTTTTTTTCGGCCTGTAGATTCACAGTGTGCTGCTGCTCTCTGACAGCTCTACCTCTTTCATCCTGGGTGTCTCTCTCTGTCTGTGAGCCGTGCTTTGTCAGCACTGGTTGCCTAACAAGAACATGCTGGGTCTAGACGGGCACCAGGCCAGCTGCTTGCAACCCTCATGCTGCAAGCAGCCCACCCCCCACCCCACCATCTTCTTCATCACTCCAAAAAGTTTCCTTTCATTTTTCTTCTTCATTGTTGTTCTGCTCCCCAACAGTCCCGGTCTTCCTCACCAACCATCCATGCTACCCAATATTCTATCCAATGCCTAAACAAATATGAGGTCTGTGTAGATTAGCCTGCCGCCAGTCTCCTCAGCCATAATTTGACACACTAGCATGGAATGAAACTGAGATAAATACCCCCGTGTTTCTCGCCAACAACATTTCATTTTCTCACGGAGCGATTTTCTGACGCTGCTTTTCAAACGCTACTCCTGATACTGCCTCTCAGCAAACACTCATGTCGTAGACTAAGCTTCATCGGTCTCACTGCTATCGTGTTAGCACAATAAGCTTGATGTCCAGGAAGTTTCTTGGTAATCAGACAAAGTCGCTTCTCCCGGGGCTTGTTCTCCATCCAAGAGAATTTGGCTTTTCTGGAACACAATCTGTCTGGCTGGCTGATGGGATTTGTGCTCTACTGCTGATGATTGGTCCAGCTTGGCCTTTTCCTGTGTCCTGTCTGACTCTGCTGCACCCGTCCTTCCCAGACTGATCCCACAAGTCATAAAGTGTTTGTGTGTGTGTGTATGTGTGTGTGTGTGCGCGTGTTCAGGGGCAGGTGCATAAGTTTGAGATACATATCTGCGTGTCTGTGTACAGCAGCTGATAGACAAAACCTTTTTGATGTCCTCTTTTCTGGTGGAATTTTCATGCATCTAACTTGTTCGGTTTAAGAGAAAAGATGATGGGTTGTGACAAAATGAAGCTCCTCCTGGGAGAAATGAGGGAGCCTTGGTAAGCAATAGCGTGAGGGAAAGCAGGATTGAACGTCCCAAAATCTGCCAGACTGGCATGTCTCCATCAGACGCCTGTGGGAAATCAGGGCGTGTGCTTAATATGTGCTTTGAATGTACAAGCGGGCGAGCATCATGATGTACATGTCTCTGTATTGTGACTCACACTGTTCCTTCAGCCCAAAGTAGGTTGGAGTTGGCTGTCCTTCTCCCCTCTCTCAACACCAGCTCACTTCATCATTCCCCCATTCAAGTCAACTCACTTTCCTCATTACGTCCTGTGTTGGACACTCCTCTGCTTCCTCTCCGTCTTTCTCCTCGCCTCTATGGCTCCTAGCGCACCATTAAGGAGTCCCCACGGTAGGCTTTAGTCGTTGATCCTCCAGTCATTCATCCATTGTATTCCAGAGAAGGAGGTCCAGTTAATAAGAGGGATGGATGGACAAGAAAAATAAAATGTTTTTCTGACCCTGCCCAGTGGCGTCCTGCATGACCCATGGTGGATTATGATATCTGCTGTATGGTCTGCCAAAATGAAGAGAGGGTTTATGGGTCTGCTCTTAAATCAACCACAGTCTATCACTGGCAAACTCATAATACCTCGGTTTGGCTTCAATATGATGAAATTTGTCTTTCACAAATATATGTCCACATTTATTTAGATACAGTATATTATTTTCCATTCACTTGTTTCAACTCAAAATGAACGAAGATGGAAGGAAACATTTTTTATGTCACTTTTAATTGCATAAGTATGAGGGCTTAGGCATAATCAAAGGGTAGTTTTGGCCCATAATTGAAACAATGCGTAAGTGACCCTCTATGCTCAATTCATAATAAAGCTGAAAAATGAAAACAGGGGCCACACCTGCCTAGAAAAGTGGAAAATACTTCATTAGACCCCCTTTCATCTTGGAGTTCTTTCACACCTCAGAGTCAGTTCAAGGGTCTGTTTCATGTTAATCTCATGTTAGCCTCAATGTTTCCTTACCTTTATCATGAAAATCTGGAGTCCAGTCTTACTCTCTGGCCATCGCTTAGTCATCATCAGTTTCCACTTACATAATGGGTAATAGCTTTGACAAGGCTTTTTTGTTTCATCAGAACCACAAACTATCATTAGTATAGTCAGGATTTGGTGAAAATGCCTTCATTTTATTAGATTCACTTCTCTGTAGTGTAATAAGCTACTGGCAGCTTGTTGCTCATTGCTGTTTTATGGAAACTGTGTTTTAAAAAAATATGCAATTCTTTATTTCTTGCACTTGAGTCTGTTTTTGGATATCCATGTTTTACTTCTGTCCAACATGCAGATGAAAACAGTATTTCTTAGCTGAAATAAATAAACAAACATGCAGCAGTCCCCATAAGATGTAAAATGAACCTATATACTATATGTGCAGTAGGCTGCCCATGCTGTCTGAATACCTTTCTTGTGTGAGTGACATGTTTGCTTGTAGTTATTAATTAGACCTTTTTTTTTTTGCTTTTATTGTGTGTGTGTGTGTGTGTGTGTGCGTATTACACTCTGTGATGCTCCTTACTGCTTCAGTATATCGAAAGAGACGCTGTGATTTATATACCAATAAACTAAAGAGAAATGAGGGGTCTCTTTAGACCTGTGGCCCCCTTAATGCTTAGGACCAGAGGTGCTGTCCATCAGCCTGTCAACAGTTTGCCCTCAGACTGGCCTTCCATATCTCCCCTTTATGGTATTAGCCATTTGAACAACCCTCCCTCCCCCTGCTCCTCCCTCAGGCCCTTGCCCACTGCCCCAGTGCTCTGTCTCCTCTGTCCCTGTCCTTCTCTCGTCTGCTCATTCCCCTGCCTTCGATCATGTTTCCCTACTTTGGCCAGAGCAGAGTGCAGTGATCCCCGCCCCCACCCCCCCTTCCCCTATCCAATCTCCACCTCCACTCTACCCCCACACCACATTATAGCCCAGTGCACCCTGAATGCCCCTGGCATCTGTGGAATTGTTTATGTTTCAGAGTTTTGATATAGCTCGGCTGCCTTTTTAATTAACGGAATGCTGATGGAGAGATGGGGAGCTTGACCCAAGCCCCTCCTCCACCTCCTCCTTCTCCACCACCTCCTCCTGTCCTCACTCTCAAGCTCATTATCCCACCTGTTAGCCCCCTGATAGGACAAGACAAGCAAATTAGAGTTTGGGGCCAGGGTTCGCTGAAATTTGTGCACACACATTTGCGATTGCACATGTGGGTTTTTCTAAGAGGCTTATGGAGTCACAGGGATTTTAGTAAGAGTGCAGCTCACCAGTTCTTTGGGGTCAAATTTACACGAACAGCATGTCTGAGAGTGTTGTCTGACGGATGAGTCATGCTCCCACTTTAGGCTTTATGCGTGTGATTTTGCCACACAAGTATGATGAATCAACATTGATTCATTGACTTATTTATAGTTTATTACCATTAAACTGTTTGCTCAAAGGTTAGAGGGTGGGAGATTGTATGACATTGCAGCTCTCCCCTGTAACCTAAGATGACCAGTGCTGAGGGGGAGATGGTCCTATGTACAGTATTTCTACTAATTAAAACAAGGATATGTAATCTACACATGTGTCACTATGTCATATATCTGTGCGGTGACCTGTCTGAAACCCAAGCCTGTGGTAGGATTAAAATGCTTCGCCTGAGAAGACGGTTGGTCAGGTCCAGTCGGGACTGATTGCCAAGATAGGAAGGGCCCACAGCCCCCATGGTATGAGAACAGTGTCTCCTACCTCATTATCACAATATTACCACATCTATAAGCACGCGTGAGCACACACATATATGTACACCCGCTTTTTATTGGTCTAAATACACATACTTAAAAATACAGACATACATGCACTCATACTTGCACTCAATAAAAAAATACAGTCTCAATTATGACACAGACACAGTCAAAGCCCCTAACCCAAAGCTACACAACTGGTGTAGGATGGGGAGCGTTCATCAAAATATTTCTAAACCCATGTGAAATCAAAAACTTCACCCTTTGGTTTTATTTCCATCTTCAGTTAATATTATTGATAATTTGTTAATTAAGCCGATTCTCCAAAAAACAGGGTTAAATCGCACTACAAGGAGGACTTGATGGGCCATGTCATAATGTACTGTGTGGGCAATGTTTGCTATTATACACTTGTCTCTAATGCATACCAGGCTTAGCTGAGTCTGGAGAATTCTGACTTTAACTTGGTGTTTCATAAATTTTGCATCCTTACAGAGGAACATGTTTTGTCAATTTAGACTGACTCTCTGAGGGGAAAATAAACTTGTACATAGAAAACCTCCTTTTTCAATGCATGTCCTATAACACATCACCTCTATCCAGCCTCATTGCCCCTGATTTTTTTTTTCTTAGAGAAAAAGCTTATTTTGTGCTCTAGTAGAATTTTGGGCAAACTACAAACTTAAAAAAATAAATAGATAAACTCCATTTGCACCCTGCTTGTAAATTGCTGCTCCTCTTCTCCTCTGCTCCTGTGGCACCTTGACTTCCTCTCCTCACCTCGTATTCCGGTGTCTCCTCTGCGTAAACCAGTGCATTAGAAGAAACAGCCACTGCTTCCTATGGATGCCCTGCAGTTGTTTGTCAGCAGTGTGTTTTGTGCTCAACATTCATTATTTTCATTAAGTCATTACATTTTGCTGTGTAGTTTTGTTTTTAGCTCTGGGGTATGAACACTGCACATGTGTAACTCAAGTAACCTTGTTGTTGCTCTGCAGCATGCATTGCTTTCTGCCACAGTATCTTTTGACACCACCACTAGGAGTCACCAAAGTGAGAAATTCTCTAGTTCCACACACAGGAGATTGAATTAGTAATTAACAAAGAACGAATGACTGCAACAAAGTTACTACTACTAGAGCTACTAAAACTACTACTGGTTATACCGTTTTGTTATTTTGTCCAACCACTGTATACACACCATGTCTAGTGCCACATGTCCAGTGCTCAATTGCAACCCAGCTTTGATACCTCGGCCTTAAACACTTTCTCAAGCTGTGACAATACTGCTTAGTTAGACACACACATCTTTCTCGGTGTGAAAACGCCTGAGAAATTAGGAACACTACTGTTGTGACTTAAATCATAGAACCGCAACCTTGCATGTTTTGACTTGGTTATTGTGGCGGCCTCACCATGGTGACACTTAAGCTTTAATTGTGCCAGTAAAACACTGGGTTGCCATGCAGAATGTAAAGTGGAAATAGCTTCTTATGAGGAAACCCAGTGATCTCAGAGAGTGGCCTTGGCATGGCATTGGTGGAAAGATACTCTGTTTAGGCCACTGCAGGACAGAGGCCTCTTCTGCTTTGCCAGTGCTGCTTTTTTATGCGTTTCATACCTTGTTTATTCCGCAAAGAGCATGTCAGATTAGCCCCACAGGCCCACAGACAAAACAGGCCTGTTCATTTTTCTTCGTGTATAGTTAGCTTGACAATTACGTGTTCTGAATTTTGGACTTCCGTGGAAATTAAAGATAATTGCTTCATGCAAAATAGCCTCAATCCAGGCAGACTTCATTTCCCAAGAGACTTACTGATGGGAGACTGTAACATGGTAATGATAGCCACCCACGACTGCGAGTCTGAATGGAGTGTGGTCAAATCCAGATTCAGAAACAGTGGTCAGACAGAACAATCAAATCCAATTGACTGTCATGCAGTGGTAGTTAGGACTTAAAAAGCTGCTGGTTTCTTGTTTTTTTGTTATCGCCCTGTTTCCCAGTGCTGGAGAGTGCAGAGAAACCCACAACGATTGTACTTGATTTATCTCAGAATGAGAAACAGGATCCATTTTAGCGTGAGAGAGGACTTGATAGGAAACAGAAAATAACTGATGTTGAAAATGAATAAATCGTGGGATCCAGTTTTTTGTTTGTCGGGAGGGAGCACAGAGAGGGATAAAGGTGGACTCCGGCCCCACTGCTGTACATTCGGAGAAGGATATGCTTGAAGCAGCAGCGATGGAGAGACATGGTTCTCTGGGCCCAGGGGCCAAATGAATCCAGATGTCAGAGCATGTTCACAAGGTGGAGTCCACTTGTACAGTAGTTGTTTTTCCTTGTTCAAAAGTTCAGTCGCTTCTTTTTATTCCATTTTTCCTGGCGGTCTCCCGTTTTTCCTCTTTCGTGTTCTCTCTCTCTGTCACTCTCTTGGCAAATAAAAATAAGCTTTTTTAACAAGCACGGAATGTTTTAGGACTTAATGATCCTGTCATAAACCCTTTGAAAGAAGTGTATCCAGTCCCGGTGCTCTTGAGAAATATCTGACTGATGATTTTAAATTTCACCCCTTGTCCTCTAAATCTAGTCTCGTTGTGCCCCCACCGTGCCTCCCAGAAAGTAAGATTAAACCATGGTATTTCTGAGCATGATAATTTTATAATAACATTATGTAATGCCATGTAACCTTAGCCTCTGGCTTCATCTTGTGGTGTCAATGTGGCTATTGAGTCTTGTGGCAGGCAGGCAGACCTCACACTGGTACTAACTCTGTAGGCCCATGGGCTTAGGAGACACTGAAGTGTAACTGAAACTTTAAAACTTCTCCCCCAATTTATTGCTATTTTTGGTCAGTCCTTTCCTTTTTGTGTTTCTCTTCTCGACCTGTCTCTAGCTGAAATACTCTGGAGGTCTTTCAGACTGCTTTCAGCCTACAGTCAGATGACAGCCCATCACCCCCCGTTTTACAGTATTAAGCTCTAACAGACCATTACCTGTCATGTCTGCCCACTTTCTTTCTGTCGCACCCAGTCGCCACTCTTCAAAACCCAATTGGCTTCGACTTTAAATGTTGTGTATCAGGGAGCCGTTTGACAACAGTGTTTTCTGCTGCATTATAAATGAGTTGTGCCTTTTACTGGCCAGTGGGGAGTCCCTGTGTGTCACAGACAGCGGTCATATTAGTGCAGCTGTTGAGGAGGACATGACTGTTGTTATCCTTCTGTCTGTGAGCTGGGAGGGGCTGGACACACACAGGCACACACACAAACACACACATACTCATTTGGTAACAATCACTGTGCTGAGATACATTCAAAGGGTGTTCTCATGTTTTAAGGTCCAAGAAAATGGATTTAAAACAAAAAAAGCCCACAGAACATGATTTATAAAATTTGCTTGATATCTGGAAAATTGGTTTATACTTTTTTTTTCATTTCATGTATGTATGTGTGTGTACATGCGTTTGTGTGTGTATATATGGTATGGTGATGATGGCGTTGGCACCCTCTGTCACCCTCTCTGTCTCAATTTCTCTACAGTTGTTACTGCTCCTTCATGTCCTGGCATGCTTTTAAACTGACATCACACCCCAGAGGAGGGTGTTGTGTCCAGGCCACGCAAACGCACAGACACACACGCGCACACACGTACATGCACATCGGTCCCACACAGTTGCATACAGATGACAGTGCACAGGGAGCTGCTGAGGAGGAGAACAGCACAGGAGGTTACAAGATTAAGTGGACGGGTGGTGAAGGGGGTTGTGGGATAAAAGGATTAATTAGGCTGGACAAAAAACTGACCTCATGCTTGGTAATAAGCAAAGCTGGCCATTTTTCTGTTCCTGCATCGTCATTTTTCATCAAATTTATAATTTACACAATTTTCTAGCTAACTGTTTATGAATGATAAACTGTGTCAGTGAGCAGTGAAATGGAGACGGGCAAGAGTAAGGAGAAAAACTGAACAGGGAAGAAAGTCCTCATCACGGCTTTTCTTTCCTCACCCTTGCTTACCCTTTGTCATGTTGTCTTTTCTCTGTAATAGTAACTTGATAAGCAAGAAGTGACAATTCATTGGCACAGATCAGCTTTAGCACTGACATCATTGATTACTTTATAGCCTCACTTGCTCACAAGGAAATGACATAAGATGTCCCACAGCACCCTTGTGGAATCTGCTATATACAGTATTTGCCACAGCAAATGTAAACTGATTGCGGTCACTGCTCATATCAGGATGCCGTTCAATTCTATTTCACTCTCCCTCTCTCTCCGGGCAGAGACTATCTACTTAAGACATAGTTATTGGGGTGACGACTTCATATGCAATGATATCCAACAGCATTATGGGGAAACCCGACACTAGTTTCTCAGCCCAACTTACGGCTACACACAAGCCAAGCTCAGCTGGTCAGGGGCCAGGGTTTGGATGTGTGTTTGCATTTTGAATGCCTTACCCATTTCCTGGAGAGCTTGTAGATTGCCTCATCAGTGATTTTCAATATTACTCTCACATAAATCATCTCCCCTTGCCTGTCCTTCCGTCTTTAATCTCTTGTTTCTCTTTTTTTTTTCGCTCTCCTTGCAGACATGTTCCAGTACCTTCTGTCATTCTCTCAGGGTCAGCTGAGTTCTCTGTTGGAGGATACCTACTCGTCCCTGTCTCGCCAGGCCCTGCCCCACGTTAACCAACTCTTCTCCTCACTCTCCCTCTACCTCCGTGGGGCCAACGTCTCTGTGGAGGCAACAGTTAATAAGTTCTTCAACAACCTCTTTCCGCTCGCCTACACGCGGCTCATCAATCCAGGCATTGAAGGCAGCGTGACGATGAGCACCGAAATGGGTGACTGTCTCCGTATGATCAGGCAGGACGTCAACCCTTTTGGGCCTCATCCAGCCGTCATGGCCCAAGAGCTGGCCGGGGCCTTGGGAGAAGGGCGACATCTGGGCCTAGCCCTGGAAGAAGGTCTGGACGTGATGAATGCCACCGAACATGTCAACCTGAGCAAAGAGTGCACAAGGGGCCTGGTGAAGATGGTGTACTGCTCCCACTGCAGAGGCTTGACACTGATTAAGCCCTGCGTGGGCTACTGTCTGAATGTAATGCGAGGCTGCTTGGCCAGTGTGTCAGAGCTGGATCAGCCTTGGAGGAGGTATACCAGCTTGTTGGAGCAACTAACCCACGCCATGGCTGGGCACCACAGCCTGGAACTAGCCCTGCTGGGGGTCAGGGCGCACGTTAATGAGGCCTTGCTCTACACACAGCTCCATGGTCCACTCATCACAGCCACGGTGAGTACACGCTACATCAGCATCCTTAATGGCACATGCAGAAAGCCTCCAACCCGTTTTGCTTAACATCTTTGTTTTATACATATATCTTGGATATGTTCATTGTATTGATTGGAAAGCTTTTGCAGGCACCCTGTGGGTCATGAGCTAATTTTTTCCACCAATAAAACAAAGAAACCTGCAAACTGCATTAATGTTGAAACCATTCAGAGAAAAATAATGTTTCTACTAAAATGAAAAATTTCGACCTCCTCCAAAGGAATTCAGCCTGTCCTGAGACAAAAGAAGGACAACTTTTCCAAAATGGCAAGGCAGCTAAATCTCACCATTGTTGTTTAGGTTCTGACTCTTGGGGAATGTAAAAAATTCCTCATTGACGATGATGAAAATGAGAAAAGTCGGGATAAAATGGGGATTTGGTACACTTGCATGCTGTGAGTACTACCATATGCCTTATGTTAAATGTGATTTTATGCTTTTTGTTCACAACATGAAGACAGTTTCATGAACAACTGCCAGACATTTGTTAAAATGAATACTTCAGTTGAATTGATGGTAAAAATTGTTCTTTTGGATTTGTATTCTTTATTTGTATTCACAGCATGCCCTGTGGTTAGGCTATACTGAATAAATTACAACAACAAAAAACATTTAGAGGTTGGCAGTTTAGTTAAAGTTTTCAATTTAAAACAATTTACTATGGCTGTAAACCCGGAGGTCAAATCTCTGTAATAAATTCCTCAGCTGATGTGATACACCGAGTAACGCGTTAATCACGATGCCATCTAAAAGTGGCTTTGTCAGTTAAGTACAGCACAGATCTTTATCATCCCATTTTAAACACTACCCAACTTTCTCTATAGCTAAATTAAAAGGTGGAGGCATGCATGTGGGTGTAAGGTAACATGAGTCATGCACCAAGGAGCAGAGGGTGATTAGCAGAGATTTATGGACATCATCAAGAGGAACTTAACTAAATTTCTCACGAGTATGTCAGTCCCCATGGCATCCCCACTCTCCTCTGACTTTTAGGCATGCTTGTCAATGCAGTGTATATGTATTCAGTGTTTTAAAATGAATCTAAAACAGCACTTATGAATTCATATCCCCTGGGCATGACCGTTAGAGTTCTGGACATCATTCTTCCACGGTCTTTACAGAGTTGGTGGCTAGACTTGACTTCCCCGAGCTGTGGGAATAGTCTGTGTTATTTCTGTTTATTATCCCAGTCTGTGTCTCTCTTATCCTCATCTCTAGTTCTTTCCATCTCATCAGTTGGCTATGATGGGTAACCGATATGAGTTTTTATGATTCATATCCTGTCAACACCTTGAGTTACTCAGTTGGACAATAGCTCTCTGTGATATGAATGTGCCGAATATGGGACCAGAGAAGGGAAGAACAATGCTTCGAATGTTGACAGGGTTATGTAGGGTGCAGTTGTTCCCTAATATCTTTAATGGGACCACTTGTGGACAAGTCTAGATTGGAACTGTTCCCAGAAATGGACTGGAACTGTAACAGGACACTATAGAAGCCATAATGCGCAAGCTGTTAGTGGATTAAACTTAAATTTGGCTATTTAGTTAGACTTAATGTACAGTTGCAGTCTTCCAATGAACTCCTGTCAATTATTCTCACATACAGCAGTTTAGCTTTCTGACAACATAGCTTGAGACTGCAAGCCAAATGCAGCATTCAGGGTCTTGAGATAACTTTGACAAAAAGCTGTTTGTTTGTTTGTGTCTGTGACAAATTATCTTTGTACCAGTATGTGTACCAGAATGAACTGAAATGAACATTAGCATTGAAGGTGAAAAAACACATTTTACATTTACAGCAATTCTAGTGGAAAATGACTGATAACATAAAATACAAGTAATTTGTAGTTAATGGGCTTATCCATGCAAAACCACTGCTACGGTCCTTTTTAAGTTGTGAACAAAAGATCACAGAGCCTGAATGAGTCTAAATTAACCTCTCACATTAAACACACACATCCAAATGTGTAGACACATACTATATATGCACATGCAGACAGGCGAGGGCTGGTTGCCAGGTTTAAAGATTGACCTAATACAACTATGCAGGGAGAGAGATCCCGCTTGTATTTCGTGTGTGTATATACGTACGTGTGTGTATGCCTGCTTGGTATTCATGGGGTGGCAGGCAAGCTTGGAGCAGCGAGTCCAGCACGGGGGACAAGTGGGACAGAATTGAAAGGGATCCAGCTAGGCCATACAAACTAGACCCAGCCAGCTGGAAAAAAGGGCAAAGAGAATTGCTGCTGATAAAGGAGGTGGCCCCCAGTTGGACACTGGTGTCTCGCAGTTTCTGTGCTCTCATTGCTTCACGCAGGCTAGAGTGCAGACACGATCACCTAAGTTTACTCATTCACTACCGTGTGCATACACATACACTTACCCACACATACGGCTGTGTATCTCCTACAACCCATGGCCTTTTTATATTGCAGTATGTTTTTATATAGCCGCAGTGGCCCCTCAAGGAAAGCTGTTAAGTCTCCAGTGCACAACTACTGTGTCAGCGCAGCCACCTTCACTGTCCATATATCCCCCTCCCAGACATACACCCAATTTTAAACACCCATTATCCTTACTGTCTTACTGCAAGGCAAATAAAGTGCAATGCCTTCAACCTTCTGCAGAATTTTTAGAACTTCTGTACGTGTGAAGTCAAGCACAAAGAAGTAAGTCTTTTTTGCAGAGTCAGAATATTATATGGAGTTGTTATTAAAGGAATTATTGTGACTGTGTGGTTTTACACTGGGATGTTATCCCAAACCATTTTGTGGTCGCTCTCCCTCTCACTTAGAGAACTACAGACTACACAGAGTCTGCTCTATATGTTGCAGTACGTCATAGGGTAGGACCCGGGTCATAACACATATACTGTACATACGCGCACACACCACCACACCACGTGCTGGTATCAGGTTTTTAGAAGTCCTGCAAGGACCCTAGATGTGCAGCCCACCCTGTGACAACACCAGCAGTGCACGTGGGACTGAAAGGCTGCTATTGATGGTTATGTGGGGCAGCAGAGGGATAGATTCTGTTTTAACACATTCCTGCTCTTATTGACATGAAGCGTGAACGTGGGTCAAAGGGAAGTGGTTACGGTTATGGATATTGGGGGAGCTTGGGGCTGGATTATGTCGAGCAGACACAATTAGGAGAAAACTGGAAAATGTCCAGTAAAAGTTGCTACTCTTATTGGGCCCCAGTGGAAATGGCAACTCCAGTGCTTAGTGAGGTTTTCTTCCTCTGAATGCTGCCCTGTTGAGTTCATCTTAGAGTCTCTCCCTCTGGATATGACTGTGCTCAAGAGGCCACGGCCTGCTGTTTATTGACATGGCCATAAAAATGATATGGCTGTAGTAGATCTTTAAGTTTTGTACTTGCTAAAGATGAGCAAACTTCAGGGTCAGTTTTGACAGACAGAAGCATATATTTACTCATACCTTCATTCACAAAGTCACTCATTCGTTCATTCATTCACTCCCTTGGTCAGTCAGCAAGAGCCTTATGACCTATTTATGAGAAAATAGTACCAGTGGTCCAGATTAGAGCATTTTCTGTGCAGGTCTACCTTATCCGCTTGTTGGTTTTACCCCAGCTTCTCATTACAGTCTTATGGAGGAATGATAATAGCAGCCTGGGCCTTTAGATAATGGAAACAAGGGCCAGTGGGATGACTGGAAGGTTTCCATTCACCACGGCGGCACCTCAACAGACTGCAGTGGCTTACATTGCAAGCACTTTTTCTTTTACTCTCTCCCACAATAAAGTAAAATAATATCATTGGTGTGAAAACAAACTTTGTTGTTATCACAGTTTCTTATTTTACTTTTTCTGTCTCATTCTCTGCAAGCCTGTATATTCGTGGTTATTTTAGCAAACTATTATCTTTCTATCTATCTATATAATATTTTGTTATATTACATATTATAATATGTATAATATATGCATGTATAATAGTATATTATAGTTTTACATCAGAATAATCATAACAATGTTAATAAAATGTTGCATGTAAGAATAAAAAGACAGTGAAAACTTTTTAACATGCACCCTGGAATCAGCTCCTGAGGTCACCTTATATAAAAGGATTAGCTATACAGGCTCAGACATTTAATATATATTTATATTTGTGACTGTTAGCAGAACAGTAGCTGATGCAAAATGTGCTCATGGCCAGCTTAACCCATCTTTCTAAGCTGTGTGCGCCTTTGGCACTCCATCTAACCCTCAAACTGACGGACTTACTCAGCAGTCCATTAGCTAATGACGGTGGGTGCAGCCTCTCTTCTCCTTGGCCACCCTCACACATCTTTTCCCACTCTGCTCTTCCCCTTTTCAGTGTTTTCCTTGCTGCTGATAATATGCAGCAACCTCCAACACCACAAAATGCCCCCATTTCTTCTTGTTTGCATGAAAAATGCAGTTGTAACAGTGCGCAATCACCATATGATTGATAGCTGGGCCATTCATTTTTTAACATAAAACAGCTGAACTCAGTGTATTATTTTTCTCTGTGACCCTTAATGTGGTTTGGTGAAAGCATATAATTTCAGATATCATGTAATTTTTCAGATATGTAGTTGATTATTAGTTGATCAAATGTTCACAGAGGGGAGACTAAATGATGTGTAGCTTTCCAACAGAGCCTGAGGTCTGTTACTCAGATTGACACTGAGTAAGAAATGACAGGAAAAAGAAGGAGGGTTGACAAATGCACAGATGTGTTGATCTTGTCATTTATGAGACTAATAAATATCAGTTACAAAGCCCATGTCCATACATCTTTGCAGCACTGTACACAATCTGTCACTCGACTAATGGAAGCCTTCCTTTGATTTGGGCAGTCCATTTAAACTGTGACAGAGTGGGATTGAGGATTGATATGGGTCAGGTCACTGCATTTTTATCTGTCACCCTTTTAAATACCCCCCTCATCCCTCTACGTTTCTCTTACACTCCCCACAGCCTTGCACAATGCCACTCACAGGCCTGGTGTTTGGGCACCTTTAAACCTGAGCTAGCTGGCGCGATAATATCATGCAGCTGCTGTGGTGACGTTAACGTGAATGCCCACTGCATCTGTGTTATGATTTTAGTGGTAATTGCCGGTTCATTGGAAGGCTTCAAATGGACACATGGACTGTCAAAGTTTTCTATCTGCAAGCTTATTTTCTTTGCCTGCACTCGTATGTTCCATCATATCGCAGACACAGACGAGATGAACTCACTTGACCTTCCTCGGTCTTGTTTTCCGGGCCCTCTTCCTCCATCTCTGCGGTGTAACACCACCAGAATCCTCCGAGACATCTTGCCATATTTTGTGTCTGTAATTCACGTAAATTTGTTTACAGCAATGGACAAATGTTGTCAACAAACCCCAAAGTAACACCCATATTTACAAGGAAGAAATGAGAGCCTCTCATTTTTAGATCATCTGTGTCTGATTTAATCAGGGTAAACAAGCCCCAGCACAGAGAGAGAAACTCAATGTTCTCTTCACTGATTGGAATCTGAAGGACTTTTCCCTCTGATATATGAGGGACCGAGTCTCTCTTTAATTAGCACTGACATCATTCGGATAAGAGGGAGAGGGGCTGATTGACAGAGACTGCAGAGTGAAGACGAAAGGGAACGATGGAGACAAAGTGATTTAGAAAGAATGAAGCGAGACCTAAAAAGATGGCAATGAAGGGAGGGATTGAGAGAAAAGACAGCAAGGGCAGAAGTGCAATGTTGTAAATCATCCGTAGTCTCTCATTCAAGGCTTTCTGGGAGAGGCCAAGTGGAAAGCTATCACACTTAGCCTACCAGTGGTTGAGAGGACGTTTATATATGTTGATTTTCTTTTTTAAAAAATATTTTAGCATTTGGCTGAAAGCTAAAACTTCTTATTATCCGCAGAAAACATAATGTTTAGACCAGATCTAAACCCATATATTGATGATGTTTGCTGTCTTTTGTACTCAGTAATGAATTAACTGATTGTAAATTTGCTGTTTTACAGCTCACATGACACACTCACACACATCTGTTTTTCATGTATTTTGTCTCAAACCACTGCCTGCTTTAATAGTGACTAGCTTTACTTTTTCCTGAAACTAAGCACTGTCTACTTGCGATGGCACCTATTACTTTATGCATCATGTTTTTTATCATTTCAGTTAATTAGAATTAGTTCAAGGGCATCGTGAGTAATGTAGTATTTCAGAGATATGTTTATTTAATCGCAAATTAGTACGTTTTGGCAGTTTCATCAAAAATGTAAAATAACTTTGGAAGAGACTTCTTCTGTTTAAAGTTAATAAGCACTAGAACTTATCTCCCTCAGAGACACGTTTGGTTGAAACATTGTTCTCAACTTGAATGAGAAAAAAAAGTCCCAGAGAGACACCTTTTTAGTACGCCTGGTCACATCTCTTTTTGTCGCATCCTTGAGTCATACAAATGTTGCTCTCTGTTTCCTAAGATGAGGTGGCCCACTCTCATCAGCGGGTCTAATCACAGAGAACAGTCTCTACCCATGCATTATATATAAAATTCATCCTAAGTCTTCACCAGCAAACATCACTTTATCCTGGGACTTGTAGCTATATATAAGAAACTCATCTGCTCTATTTTATGTAAATAACTAGCTATACACACTGCAGTCTTTATCATTTACAGTGTAACTCTCTCATTGTAGATAATCAGCATTTGATAGACTCAGAGCCTTCTCCACCCAGAGCCTCTTTTGATCCTCTTTGGAAACTCAGGCAGGTTATTTTCTGTCCTGCTGATGGGAAATGAACGTTCTGGTCCTGTGTTTAACCGCAGTTTGAAGCCATAATGGTCTAATTAAACTCAACACCTTCACGCTTAAAACTGTCTCTTTGTGACATAAAATACAGCCCGACCGTGTTGTTGAGGGAGAAGAGAGAGACTTTCTTATTCCCCCAACCCACCCAGATGGTCCAGGGTTTGAACTGGCAACTTTCCAGTCTTAGACTTGCTGCCTTAACCTCAGTTCTTCCACCACAACACTGCTGGTCCTGCGAAATTCAAGTCGCATAAATTAGGAGGATTTTTTCAAAATGTTCCAGTTTTGATCCCCAACAAGTCATGTAATTGTGTCATTTTTATTTCATTAAGTAAATAGCAGTTGAAAAAGAGAGTGTCGTGTTCAGTGTTCTTTTTTTCTTATTTTAACATGATAAAACAAACAAACAAACAAACAAAAAAACCTCATACAAGATGCAATTAGGGATGGAAATTGATACTTGTTTAAACACAATTATCATGATACTCAACGGTAAAAGCTCCAGTAATTTGAAGTAAAATTGATGCCTTGGCTTTTCTTTTGGAGAAAACATCATAAACAGCCGATCTTCCTGTGCGGTGGGACAGAGAGCCCACCAGTATGTGAAGCAGCGCCCTGGCTTTCTCTTTGCTTTCGACTTGGCCACTGATGGCATTTTTTTCTTCTGTGTTCTTCCTACTTTAGTTAGTAACCGCAACAAAGTAAATACCAAATAAAGCTAATTGTGTTTGCATTATTTTCTGTCTGGCAGTTGGTTATATTGCTCATTAGAACATTCATACTGAATGAAATTCCTCTTACAAAGGTGGTCCAACACGATGCGGAGCAGGGGCTTCTGTTTTTCTGCAGTGTCTCCTCTCTGACTCCATGCCAGCACATAATTCATTTAAACCCAAACAGAAAGCGAGCACTAATGCTGCTTTTGATTCCTGTCTGTGAGAGAAGAATGTTTTACTGTCATTTACGGGAATGCGATTTTATTTCCTAATTTTTACTGGTTAGAGAATATTTCATGGTAATGAAAACAAAATGGTTTAAGAGGGTCAAATACCTTGAGATCTGGAGATGACAGTGACTGTGGTTTGGATAATGGACGTCAGCAGCAATCCCAAGAGCTACTCTCTGGGATATGAATGAAAGCAGAGACAGTTTGCAGTTTTGAACTGCAAACCGTTTTCAGTGAAGTTATAAAGTGTACATAGCTGCACATTTGCATTGAAGTGTATAACAATGAGACCATTTTTTAAAGCTTTAACTGAATTCATGAGATTCAAATTGTGCAGCTAATAGCACAGATGCAGTGGTTTGTATTTCTATGAGTCCAGGCATCCCTTTGACAAATAATTATGATAAGTGAATACTAAGGCTTTATAGATATAGTTTTAGTTAAGCTCAGGAACGTTAAATATAACACAATCTCAGTGTGCTTTATTTTTATTTCAATACACCTGGCCAGCTGCTCCAGACGAAAAAAAAACTGTGCACCCTTTTTGGTGCAAAGCATTTCTGAGCTCTACTATAAAGTGTATTTAGCCATTGTTCACTTTGGCAGAGATGACAGATATACAACTGATCCCAGAGATAAACAGTCGGTAGCATTAGGCCACCACTCTGTGTGTGTGTGTGTGTGTGCGTGTGTGTGCACATTTAGAGCACAAATTATGGAAAAGTGAAAGGGGGGGGGGGCTCTACTGACCGAACAAGCCCTTTTTATCCCACAATGCAGTGCACTTGGAGTGAGAGGGGGCTGAGAAAGTTCCCTTGGCTTTACTGGGTAATCCTTTGATAAATAAACTGGGAAGACAAGACCACCGCTGCTATCTGTAAACCAATACTCCCCTGGAGAAGGGATGGCCCTGGGCTTGGCTAGCTCAGAGCCGATTCTCTTGCTGGACTCTCCTTACACTCTCTTGCCTCAGGATAAAAAGTGCATAAGACATAGATTTACACACATACAGCATATTTTTTCAGTTGAACACGCTGAAGCAAATCCTGGTGTACACTTTTCTTAAAAATGAATAAATGATTTAGTTTGAGTTGACTACTGTCGATACTGTTGATATAGAGAACTGTAATCCTACACCAGTAAAAAAACATATACGTAGTTGTAAAAGAACTGACCCATCCGGCCTTCAGCAGTAGCATTTCATTCATCAGATTTCATTGGCTGGCTCAAATGCAATACATGCCTCGTATTTCCATAAAGTCTTCCCATGTGGACTACATGCATCCCACCAATCTGCCCCCTCCGCCAGCCTCTGTCCTCAGGCAATCACAGAGGGAATGCTCCACAGAATAGCTGAAATTGTGAAGGTGTAACAAGGACAAACAGGTGTTCATGCACACACACACATACACAACCAAGCACTCAAGCAGTGCCCAAATGGGATTTTCATTCTCACGCCATCATCAGGTCAAGAGATAATTGATTTACGGCCGTGTTCTAGCCCATGCCATTATTCAACCTGTCATCTGATTGGCCCTCAGGATTATGCGGTCAAAAGATCCAGCCTATAAGAGTGTCCATTTCTCAAGAAGATCCATAACGAGGCGGTGTTTATTTTCCCTACGATGACTTTGTGTTCTGTTTACACTGTTGCATGCTTAGTTAGGCAGAGGAATGATTTGCGTCAGCCCTTTTGTTTTGAAATGCAGGCCTTTCTCCAATCTCTTCTGGCCTCTTCTAAAGTAGCGCATTTTTGAACCACTTCTCTGTGGTTTGCTTGCAAAAATAATGGGGTAATGCAAACAGAACTGTGAGTGACCTCCTCTTGATGTTCATCTTTTATACAGATGTTTACATTTTTGTCTCTGAGAATAGCAAAGTGTCACACAGAGGAAGGTGAGAAATGGCACTGGATTTAAAAATGAAGTCTGCCTCTTTGAAAAGTTCACAATGACAGGATTAGATCCTGTCTTAGTCTTCCATTTAACAGCACTGCAGGGAAATCTTAACCTGTATCTCCCACCCTTTTCAATTGTTTTCATGTCGCTAAATTAAATCTGTCACCTTTGGTCCAAGGAACTGTATTTAAAACTGAATGTTAGCTAGCCATATGATTTACAGCAATGTACATTTTGGAACAGATTTTTTAATAAAAATAGCCTTATGTATTTTTGCTGACACTTTAGATATTTTTGTTCTGAAGACTGATTGGGTTTGTGAGGATGTGTTAAAGTACATTTAGCAGTATGAATGGCTTCCTTTTTGTTTTCAGTCCCTTTAGCTCATTCATTCTCTGCTGTAATTTTGTTGGACATATATCCAACCATAATAGCACACACGTGCGCACACACACACACACACACACACACACACACACACACACACACACTCACTTTCTCTCTCTCTCTCTCTCTCTCTCTCTCTCTCTCTCTCTCTCTCTCTCTCTGTTTCTCTCTCTCTCACTCTGTCTCACATGTACAGTACTTTAGACCTCCCAAACACTGAGATATGTGTTTTGAATCTCTGGAATGTATCTAAAAATGTTATTGCAAATGCAATTCTCCCTAAATAAGGAAGAGACATATGATTCATTTCACCCACATCTGCCATATTGGCTGAGTAATAATTGCTCTCATACATTTAGTTTATAAACAGGTTTGTATGGTAAGATGAATCAGCTTTGACATTTATAGCTTTACTGCTTCTTGGCGTTAACAATGTTTTACTGGGTAATTTTATTTGTCGCTAAGAACATTATATTACTGAGCAATGTTGAAAACCCGGAGCTAATCAACAAAATATCAATTGAATAGTACATTTTTGAATGTTCTTGTTAGCCATTACCCTTAATCTGATCCTATTATTTGGTACACTTATTTGTTACACATTGTTACACTGTTATGAAACAATCCATTTTAGAGGTTTGAAATTTACAAGCGTTCTAATAAAAGTTTGGACACATCATGTCGTGCAGACGGCATGCAAATGAGTTAAACAGTAACTGTCCACAGTGGCATTGCTGGACATGCAAAGAGCATTTGGTTTAGTGTGTTGATAGGCTACATGGCCAAAACAGTTGCCATGTCCAATCTTTTCTCACCACCACAATGTAATGAGTGTGCGTTTGTGTGTGTGTCATGTTTGCATGCATGGCTTTGAGCTGCTCTACCACATGTGAGCGTTTTTTATTGGTCCAGAGGGAGTTAAGGTTAATGCAATAAAACAGCCATCCCCGTGCCCAGCGTCTGCCTTCGGAGAGGATTTAAGACCAGAATGTAGTTAAGCAAAAGTAGGAGAGGAAGGCCAGAGTGAAGTGCAAACAGTGCAATGAAGATGAAAAATGTTCAGGTAGTTAGTCATGCTGTCCGAAAGCATCCCCTGCATTCTCGAGCCTCTGACAATCCCGCTGCTTGGGAATAGCTGGCTGCTATTTGAAAACTTCCATTTAAACACCATTTATAAGGCACACAAGATGACGGACCTGCCTCACCCTGGAGGGAAAGTGTATTTTTAGCAGGCTGGCAAGACACATTTTCTGACTGTTAACACATATTTCAGCTGCTTCCAGACTTACTTATCCAAACTCTTCCCAGCATGTGGACACACCCCCCCAGCCACCCATTTAAACACAGATGCTGTGCCAGTTCCTTCCCAAATGGAGTTTATGTATTTGTTTGTGCATTCCATTGTTCAGGGCCTCTCGCAAGCTGTCACTTAACACTCACACTGGAGTGGCAGTGCAGTCTAAGAGTTTGAGAAATGTTCCCTGCTGTCCTTTAAATAAACATCACACGGATAAACACGATCTTAAATGTTGACATAAATTATAAAAGAGTATTCTTTGTCACTTAGGAATAAGAAGGCAAACCCTCCTTCAATTAAGTCAAACTGAATCATTCTCGCTGCCTCTTACTGTAAGGCTCCATTTTCTAAATCAGCCATATAGAAGTGCGAGCAGTAGTGCTGCTAAATATTATGCAGTCCTGTTGGATGCCCTTACACAGTAGAATGACTCATCCCTCCAGACAAAGAAGTGTATATACATTGATCACTATAAGAAGTTACTCAGTCTGGTGTGCAAGAGCCATTATACTCTGTCTCTCTGGCTAATTGAGGGCCACTTAATAACACTGGCCAGAGGCTTTTAAGCCAATGAGATGTCATTGATTTTTTTTTTTTTTTTTTTTTTTTTTACTTCTGGGTTTGAAGCACACGCCCCTTCATTCTCATGACCCTGCTGTCTCCTCTCCACTGCTGCCTTTAATAGCCCACCAGAGATGCTCGCCGTCGTTGCCAACTGTGCGCGCACGTGCATTCACCCCCATGAGGTAGTGGAACGTTCTACATTTACTGTCAGCCCTCCTGGCCGTAACTCACTCATCACACCACTTTCTTTCATCACGTCCCTCACTTCACGCCCACCGTTTTTTCCCATGATGTCCGTTACTCTGAACTTCTCCGCTCCATAATTCTTCTCACCTCTCTTCACCCTGCAATCATTCAAATGAAATGTAGCCATTCCTCATTTGAAATTGGTGGCGTCACTCTGGAAAAAAAAAAGTGTTCACTTTGAATAATTTATTCGCATTGAACTGTGCAGGTGTCAATTGGTGGTTTATGGAAGTCACCCTGTGGCTCCACCCACGCTGTTATATGTTTTCCTAGCTTAACAGGTGCGTGTCTGTATGTTTGCTCTATCCTCACCACAGGTGGACAAGGTGTGTGGCCTGTCTACTGGGGAACCTACATTCATGCAACCTACCAGCCCAGAGGTCAAAACCTCGACTGTGACCTCATCTACTCCACTTCCATCTGCTGCCCCTTCCCAACCTTCACGAGAGCAGTGGCCGGGGCAGTTAGCCCACTTGAGGAGGTGAGACAAAGCAATGAACTGAACTGTGAAACTTTGTAAATCACACTGTCTCAACTGGCCAGCTGTAGCTTAAGCTTCTTTTTCTGGCTTATTGATGAATTATACTGCCACATGGAAAGTTCATTTAAATTAAATAAAATTGATCAGATCTGTTTGGTTGGTTGGCCAGTGGCTATTCATAGCTGCTGTCACTTTTCTCTTTCTTCAAATGGTTAGTTGGACACAACATACACCAACACGCACGCGTGCACACACACACACACACACACATAAATGTAGAGCCTGGCACTAAACTCCATGCCCTCCACCTGGCCTCTGAGGCAGCCACCCCATGCCCACAGCAGCTGGCAGTGATGTGCCACGAGAGGGGGAGTGTGGGTGAGATTAATCTTGACGGACCAACAATTTCCTGTTTACCCAGACGGCCATACCACCAACTCTGCACACCAGCCGGCCTCAGCTTAAATAGAACCACACACATACACACGCATAAATACACACACAGACACACACTTGCAGCGTTTGCTTGCCTGACCTTGCCCCAAACCATGAATCACTGCACTGATGCCAGCCTAGCTGACAGGTCTGGCCTGGCACTGCCACCGCCATTCATGGCAACACAATCCAGCTCCCCGCCTGCTGCCAACCCCGACCACAGCACATGTGAGCTGACCACCTCAGAGACATGGCAGCACCCACTGCAGTACAGGGAGACTGGTCTGTTGCTGAAAAATATGAAACATGATAGAGTAAAGCAACATTTATATTTTGTTTTAACAGGAAAATATGTGAATCAAGTAGCTCAGCAGAACATTCTTTGGCTCTCTTAACTACTTAACTATTCGCACATGTGCAGATGTTTGATTGTGTGTTTGTTTTCTGATTTAACATATATGTTACATACCAGTATCTGTTGATTGTTGGTGTGGTGTGGGGAGAAATGGTCATTGATTCATGTGTGGTGTGGCCACTCTCTGCATGTGCATGATTAATCACTCTCTTCCAGGGTCAACTGACTGTCTTTTCTCCCTCCTCCCCACGTGTCCTTTTGTTTCTTTTTTTTTCATTCTCAACCCCCCCTGTTGTTCACGTCCCTGCATCCTCCTTGCTTGCAACAATCTCCCCTGGACTCCAACTCCCATCATTCCCAGCTCGTTCCCTCTGAAACCCTCCAAGAACAATAAACATAGTCTGAGAACGCTCTCTAGGTAAGCATGAACCCAAACTTATTTCTCTGTCTTATTTTATTCTATGTCTTATTTCTCTGTCTCTCACAAACTTTATCTAGTAATGACAGCTCGTATCGTGACCACTCCAGAAACCTGTGACATTTAATTAACGGTCGGTTATCTTTGTCTTTTGGGTGGCTGATGTAAGTCTTACACAATCATTTGTATTTATATTGGTCTTGAATAGATTCCTGACACTGACTAACTCAGCACATAACCTCTCATGACCCCCCTCCCCTCCCTTTTTTTAAAACTCCGCCTCATGGGTGGCAACAATGTGTGTCCGATCAAAATATTATGCCATTGTTTTGCTGTGAGATGACAGCATCTGTATTGATGACATCTGTTAGCAAGATCTGGTGAAGCAAGCATTTTACACCAGAGCATAATTGAGAAAAATGCGCTGACTCATTTTCTGCCACCATCAATCTCATCACATGTATTTACCACACGCATGTATTGTTGAATGCAGTGCAGTTACCATTCAGTGTTGGTGCTGAAGTATTGAGCGTATATACGAGTGTCCACCAACTACAGCAAAACCACAGTCACACAGCGCATCACTCAAGTATACGTCCTCTAACATGGCCGATGATGCAGAAGGACATGTGGTATGTATTAGAATTGGTTTATGCCTTTTCCCTCTTGTGTCCATTTCTCCCCAGGGAGTTCTTGATGTACCTGCAACGCTACAAGTCTTTCTTTGCAGCGTTGCCAGAGATGCTGTGCGAAGGAGAAAACGTTGTGGACGACTCCACGTGTTGGAAAGGAGATGACGTGGTGGAGAGGTAAGAGAAACGTGTTTGTGTTTTCAGTGTCACACTCTCAAGAGCAGCACACATTTATTAATTGATTAATTTTGGTATTTAGCCTTGTGTTGCTGTAAGAGCAGTTTGCTCCCCATGATTAGGCAACGTTTTGAATGTTGTTACATGACTTTGCCATAGCTCGTTGTTGCATAAACACATTTTGGTAGCATTTGAGTTTGGAGGTAAGAACTTTTATTTACTCCAAATGACATTGCAGTAGATATTGGCTCGTATACATCTTTACAAACAGGGCATCCAGTTTCACCTGAGAGTTAGTCTTAATAACTTGCTCTGAGAGGCATGAATTTTGAATGCATTCTGATTTGACTAAATGTATATCTCTGCATTTGTTTGTGTGCTTGTCAGCCTGTGAGTCAGTGTGACTGGCTGTTGTTAATCAACGTGGAAATCAGGAAGTCATTAAAACCATCTCTACATTGAGTGAATGCAGACAGGACAAATGATTGCAAGACTCTCATCTCCTTTGTATTAGAGTCAGCTAATACGTTGTTATCTGTGCCTTTCTCTTTTTCTACTACATCCCATTTCTTTCTTCTGTTTACGAGGTTTTTATTTTGTGCTGATTTATAGGTGTGGCCTTGGAAACCTTTTCCTGCTTATGGTTTTGGGCGCATCTCTCAGCAACTGAAGTACTTACTCTGTGTGTATGTGTGGTAATGTGCTTTCTCAGTCGGCATGAGAAGAAGAGAGAATTCAGGCAGATTACTGAGCCAATGCGAGCCAATGCGGAGTCTGCAACTGATTCCCGCTGCTGGATCGGTCTCCTCAGTGCTCTCAAAACACAGTCCACAATTATGACAAGGTTATGCTCTCCTTCTTCTGCGGTGGCCCTAAACTGGCTCCCATTACCATGGCAACCTCAGGTCTTGGCACCAGCAGTATTGTTCTCGATGGAGGAAGGTTCGGGGATGCCTTTTCCCCATAAACCATCCTGATTGTTTGTCTGGTCCTTTGACCTTTGCACATTTTGCTGCATTAAGCCACACATTATGCTTCACATGAATGCATAGGAAGGGCACATGAACAGATGTGTCAGATTTCAAAAAGACCCTCCCTCAGTGGTTGGCGAATACATTTTGTCAGATATTTTCATGAACAAGTGAGACTTTTGTTAGGTTTTAAGTAGTTAGCCTTCAAAATCCCTACATTGTAAGTTTGGATATCTTCTTTTGTCTTCTCCTCTCCTCTTTCATCCTCATGTCGTGTCGTCGTACTCCACTGCCCTTCCCAACTGCAGAGGATATGCCAATGGCTGGGACATAATGAGCAGACCACCCATTCATCATGGCCAGTGACAGCATGTCAGCTGTACAGTAGGCAGCCAATGTGCGTGTGCTGGGACTATGATCAGGAGCATATGAGGCAGTAAACACAGGCGGAGGCAACCATTCAGCCCATAAAACTCAAGAAATCCCTAATCTTGTCAAGATTCAGCTTCTTTGTCTGTATTTAAAGCCATTTCTTGATTGCTTTACACTCTCTCTCTCTCTCTGTCTCTCTCTCTCTCTCTCTCTGTCTCTCTCTCTCTCTCTCTCTCTCTGTCTGTGGTGTGTAAGTCACTGTGTGTAACATTTATTACCAAAGGCACTGGTTTTTCAACAACAGTGCTAATGGGTTGTAACGGTGTGTTATCACACACTCCCTGGTGAGCGCCAGGTCTTTTCTTGTGGTGTCAAGTGTTCTTGGGTTGAATAAGAAAACAGCACCCTACTGAAACATTTGGCACCACTCATAAACCACTCAGATTGGCCAGTAGCTATCCAGCAAACCTTCCTCACTGTATCTGACTGTGTTGGCATCTATTAGCGAGAGAGAGAGACAGGACAGGGCATGAAAGGGGTTGGCGTTTTGGTGCCGTGGTGCCCCCTGTGCCTCCCTGTGCCCCTGATGAGGGAAGCATGATGGAGTGATGTGGGGGCAGGGGGGGCATTGGCAGCATAAAGACCCATTGTGAAGTCAGTGGAGTGGGGCACAGCCCTGCCGTGGGGACCCCCAAAGCCTGGAGGGGGAACAAAGACCCTCCTATGAGGCTGCATGGGAAAGACTTGGACATCACTGCCACTACTACTGCCACTGCCCGCACCATGCCTGGGAAAGCTGCATGAGAGCAGCAAAGGCAATGAGAGAAGGGTAGATAGATGCAAAAATATGAGAAGAGCTGAGGAAAAGTGTGCACCGAATAAGACACAAATAGTACGGTTGAAAATGGACAAGCTGTGTCGCTGTGGTGTTATGTCCATGTCATGGTCTGACTTCCTGTGCGGTGGGTACACAAAGCCTCTAAGGGCTTGGTGGGTTTTCCCCACAGACAGAAGGACATAGACACATAAACACAAGCACACACACATATCAATCCACACGGGATCCATATGCTATTCAACAGCTGGAGGGGTTATTCTTTCAGACACAATCATACTGCACTCAGGCATGGAGACACACATCCACATGTGAGAACACACACACACTCATACACACACACACTTGTATGTTGTAGTACTTCAAAGCACATCAAAGGGATTGGGGCTTGAAATTCCCTTCCTCTCTTGATTCAGCATCTGATGACAGAGGGGCGAGCGGGGGGCAAGCAGTTGTACTTACAACCAAAAGTACGTGTTGGCATGTGTTCAAACATCTCTGAACATTTACAGCATCACATGTGTGAATACTTCGCAACATCTTTTCCGGAAAGATAAGATCAACCAAGAGAACCACATTCTTTATTTAGATTAGCCATTTACCGTATATCCATTGTAGTGGTCCTATCTCAAAGTGAAATAATTCATTGGCATCTCTCTTAACTTTCATTATTTAATTATTGTCTCAGTGTTTTTTCTCCGCTTTTGAGAAATTTTACACATATTTAGACATAGTGTGTGCAGGTTATGAAACAGTGCTGCCGGCTATAGCCACTGTTATTGTACCATAAGAACCTTAATTAGCTCCCTGACTGAAAACACATGACGAGGTAACCTCAATGAGGGTTTCATTAAACAACAAGTTATTGTTAAATTTCTCCCAGACACAACCAGATCCAAAGTAATTGGGTATGTAAGATCAATCAATCATTTCAGAGCAGTTTACAAATATAAAAGAATTACCAAATTTTGGGCATGAGCTCCGTAATTCGTCAGTAACAACACCCCTCTGGCCTGATCTGATCTAAGTGGTGGGGAGCATAGTGGATGTGGAGCAGCTGACTGGTTTGAAAAGAGCAATGTTGGCCAGTGATTGGTACCTGTGTGCCACACCTCCAGGGTAAAGCCACAGCAACCAAAGCAACCAAAGTGTAGCCACCTCTGCCACTTTATACAAGCACATTTACAAGGTGAAAAATGATGCTATGTTAGCCAATCATAGCCAAGATCCATTGGGTTTTTATTCTAAAAAAACATTACACAGTGAGTAATTTTAATACATTTTATAGCTGAAAGTAGACTAATTATGGATGCAACTCATATACCGATCTGGTGATTTATGAAAATGAGCAAACTTTATTTGGATTTACAGTTTATGGTTCTATCCACCAGCAGGTGATTTCGTGTCGTTCTGTGGTGTATGGCGCATTCGACCTTACTGTAACCTTAGACTTACTTCATCAAATTATGTGAAGTAGGAGGGAGTTGCCAGTTACATTCTAAGCTGATAATCTAATAGAAATAAGTCAAAGAAATAGGGGAGAGGTAAGAGAAGGTCTCTTCAGACTCTTCAGTGCTTGTATTGAGAGATGATTTACATGGACTCTGGCTATTAATCAACATTTTCCTTTCTAGGGATTAACTTTTTATCGAACTGATTTACACTCCATATACAGGAAGAGTGTATATTCTGTAGGGGGAAAAAGACAGGGATGAGTTCTTAACATAAGTGGGTGTATGCACATGTGTGTGTGTAGTGCATGCGCATGAGTGTGTGTTTATGTGTGAGTGTGTATGTTCTTCAGAAAGAACGGAGAACTAATAACTCATCACTATACTTTTGGGATGAATCTGAAGTTTTGGACTAGCTGAAGGGTATGGACCACAGACAATACAGCAGTGTGAGTACTTCTGAATGCCTCACATTTTTATAAGGTTATGACAATCCATTTGTTTATCATTTTGACATCTGGAATCCATTGTGTTATTGCAGGGAGAAGCAGGGAGAGTGCTACATCGGGCAAAGCCCTCACCCCTCTCGCTCACACTGTTTTTTGCTTTCTCTCCTTCATCCAGTCCCATCAACTTGTGTTTTTTTCTTCCTCCCTGCCTTCTCTGTGTCAGTCTCATGGGTAAGAGGAGCTCGGTTCGTAAAATGCAAGGGAATTGGATAATGAAATTCTAGCAGAGGTTACAATAAATTAATTACTATATGCAGAGGAAGGACATTCCCTGCTCTAAGCCTGCATGTACTGTGTATGTGTGGCTAAGGGATTTTGTTATAGCAGCGAAACGCCAGAAAATGGTTTGGTCTTTTAAGTATGTGAATTCTTTAAGATGTAGACATGACGGCAGACATGATGGATTGGTGTTACCCTGGAGTCATGAGAACAGTCCACATCAGAGAACTAATGAAGAGTATTGGAAATATAGACTTCATATCCTTTCATTTTTCATTTTCCCCTTCACCTCTGCCATTTGCATTTGGCATCTGCAACGAACCTCTTAGTGCCGCCTCAGTCACTCTCACAATCCCTCTCTTCTACTTCTCCTTAGCTCTGATTCAGTGGCCCATCCCTTTCCCATAACCCTGGGCTGCTGCCTGGGACCTCAGCATGACCCGCTTCACATAACTACATTGCTTAGACGCTTGTGTCTTTGGGCCTGCATCTTTGTGGCACATTCATATGTGTGTTCATGTGAGGGAAAGCACAAACAACAGTCATTATATTCCAGTTATTTATGAAATGTTTGGATTGTGGAAGTTTGGAGCTATTATTAGTTAGTGTTAGGACATAGTTTGTGTACAATGTGAGTAAGCAAATGTGATTTTTGTTGGCCTCACTTTATAATCATTTGGACGTAACATACTGAGTGAGGAGTGTTTATTGGTTTCAGCCCCCTCAAATTGAGGTTTTATGGTGTGCCTTGTTCACATTGTATATTTGTGAATTTTTCTTCCACGTCCCTTGAGTCTTACTGTCATTGCTTTTATTGAAGCGACACAGTTTTACAACCCCTCCCTTCTGTTTTGTGTCCAGCTGGTGGAGTGGGTTTAGCTAATATAATTAAAGTGCCACAATAGACTGGCATGTTTTACTGGAGCGGTTCCTACTGGGCGAGGTAGACACAGTGCACCCACTAACCTCTGTGCTTGCCCACTGGCAAGACATCAAACTCTTAGCAGGAGAGGAGGATGAGAAGTAGAGAGATAGACATGCCATGGAGGGGGAAAGGAAGTGTGGATGAAGAAAACAATGGACAGAAGGAGAGATGAACTGATGTATGGACAAAGTGAGGGATGTAGGTCAGTGGCAGCAGGAAGCAGTGGCTTTAGGAGAGCCCTCTGTCTTTGTGGCTTAATTGCCTCTATGAGCCAGTTTGAAGTCCTCACTGCTAGCGTGTCTGGGTGCCAGCCAATAGTGGCCTGTGTGGTCTGTGTGTGTGCGTTTTGAGAGAGCCGCGGTAGCCTTTCGAGCATCTCTGTATCTCAGTTTGACACGCATTCTGGCGCTCCACGTCAGGACAGACGTAAAAAGCTGCAAAAAGTGTCCTCCTTGATGTCAACACCACTGATTATATGCAATTGCTCACGTAAACACCACACCGCCCGAATGTATCGTGTGTAAAACAAAACATTCAAGAATGACTCTTCCAGGACAAACCCTGCATTTTAGAGGCAGTTTTATCTTGTGTCATAAAATTGCTCTTGGAAGATACCGCAGCTGTGCAATTAAGTGCTTGTTGTTTCTCAGCACACGCTCCAAGATGCTTATCACAGTGTCGCAACGTTAGAGCTGTCTCTGCCTGTGTCAACAGTCTCATTCTTAATGGACTTTGTATAGGAGTTCCTGTTTAATTTCTACTTCTTTTATTGTGTCAGACAAAATCAAAGGTTGTATAAAAAAGTTCTACAATAAAGGTCTTATCTCTACATTGGCAGGCATGTGTGACTTTAATTTAAAGTAAGTTGGCCCATGACACAAACCCCACAAACCCTACCAAAGCAAGACACCAAAGCCTACCAAAGTCTACCAAAGCAAGCCACACATTTGCCACTTGTTGAAATGTATCATGTAACACAGTTAAAGAAAGAAAAATAAAGCTAGTTCTCAGGTAATGCAGCCCATGATATGAGAAAGGTTTCATAACTTTGACTCTTCCCACATCAGTAACACACACTGACTCTCTCACTTTGGTGTGTAGTCAAACACTCTTCAAAGGCAGAGAAAATCCACTTTCAGACCTCTGCTTTGATCCAAACACGCAGCTCGTACTGTAGCCGTGCGGACGCTGGATTACGGCCTCACAGACCGTCACACTATTTCTGTGTGCCGCAGACGCACTCACACCCAACACACATCAACGCTCACACAGCATGATCACATCTGACTTAGGGAGCTGAACTAGTCTCTGTCATGACTATTTTTGGGACACCGTTATCCTTTTTCCTGCGGGATACAGCAGACTTTGTAAATGTCATTTAGAGCTTGATTGAGTGGGAGAATTTCATTTAGTATATGAGCTGGAGTTCTGTGTGATGCAACGTATACCTACAAATCTGAATTTGGGGCCCACGGTGAGCTTTGGCAAGATTCCCTGTAGAGTTTTAGTGTGAATATGTGTACAAGTTTCAGTTTTCAGTGTGTGGTATTTACCATCAAAGTGAGATTCTGAACAAGACGTCTGGTCTGAATCTGATGGCAAATTTAAGCGGTAGTCCAAGTTGTTGTCCAAGCCAGTTGATAAGTATGTGAGTTTAAAATTAAAATGAGTGACAGGCATGGGAGGAGAGAGGGGAAAGCTAACAAAACCAACTTTGTAGAAACAACAAAAGTACAGTACACTACTGTGGAGGGTGTTGTGTGTGTGCGCCTGTGATCTGCGCTCAGTGTGTGTATGTGGTAACCTGAAACCACAGGGAAAACGTTCCTAGAATTCCGGGTGGGTTTGGTGTCATGGCTCGCTCACTGGAGCCCCCTGAGCAGTGCTGGGAATGCAGAGTCCGCACGGAAGAGTTACAGAATGAAGGGAAAGTCCCCCCTCTCTCCTCGCCCCCCTATACACTTCACCCTGCTTCCAAACACACACACACATACATCCCTTATCAACCAAAGAATGCATATATAGACAAACTATAGGTGCATGACTCTGCTTATGAAGATGTATTCAAGAACTGTGTCTTACTTTCAAAACAGCTTTTTACTAGTCTTGTTTGCTTAACCCTTGACCTTAGGCCCTAAACCTAACCCTGTTACCCATAATGTACCTATACATATACATCTTGTTTTTTTGGTTAAATACTGCATTTAAAGTAACAAAACACACCTGCCTGAGCCTGAAGTCTTGCACAGCATGGGTATCTCATAGGCAGCAGAGGCAGTCTGATTGTGACAGATCCATGATGCACGGAAAGACATATATCGTTGTAAGGTTTGGCTGGACTTCGCTCAAGACAAAGATTCATTAGGTTTGTTAGGTGACAGAACTTCCCACTGCTATATACTGTGGGCCCAAAGCATTTTTAAGCCAGAGTATTAATAATTGA
This sequence comes from Terapon puta, assembly GCA_028564955.1. Lineage (NCBI taxonomy): Eukaryota > Metazoa > Chordata > Actinopteri > Centrarchiformes > Terapontidae > Terapon > Terapon puta. The sequence goes on from JAOXYL010000071.1 coordinate 12,887,254, forward strand.
GTGGTTTCTTTCCTGAACTTTCACAAGCTACACTATAATGGTAAAGAACAAGAATTTAATATTGACAGGAAATCTAGACCTGCATTTTGCATGGTGTATGTATTTAAGGGACGGAGAGCCAGAGAGAAACACACACAAATTATTTTGACAATGTAGTGGTGACAATAATGTGTTTTACATCCTTCCACAGTTGTCCACAGAAATTGCAGTAAAGGTGCTAGTTTAATGGTAAAAAATTGTATTCGGTCATTAACAGTTTAAATTTGATTTGGAAAGACGAACCTATTGATGAGCATCACAAGTTGCCAGTAGATGCAAGTTAAATGTTTTAGAATTAAATCGATTGCTGTGTTGTAAGGCAATGTTAAGTGAAATGCAGCAATCCATACACAGAAAGTGTTTGTGATATAAATAAATACAACTCAAGATTTGAACCACAAAATAGAGAGAGGCAGCAGGGTGGTGCTAAAGATGGCGGATGACATTTCTTGGAGGTGATGACAAGGCCCACCAACATAACTAACACCCACTGTATATAGTTATACATTCAAGAATTTGACTTTCCCATGGCTTCAAACTGTCACCACCTCCATAAACAATCCTCTGAGGGGGAAATGCACAAGAAGATTCGCAATTAATTGGCACCATTCAGGACCTGAGATCATACAGACTTTATAAAAAGTAATACTGTGAATTACTTTGCACCCCAGGGACATATTTGCTTTGCTATGGCCAATGCCTCTTAACCAATCATTATTCTTCTCGGATTCAACTTACTGACTGATTTATGATGATGTGTCCAATTTCCAACCTGTGGCTGACCAGCTTGATCGTGACCATGTGGCCATGTGTATGTCAATGCTACCATCTGCTTGGCTTCATTTGGATAATAACCTTTGGCCTTCTTTTCCTCTGCCCACGGTGCAATCGCTCTCTCTTACTCCCTGACCTTAACAGCAGTTTGCACAACGTTGCAATGTATAATCCCTTATGTGTTATTCCGGTGTCAAGTGAGTTCCATTCCAATCTTTCTATCTACAATTTACTCTCAAATGTCCATCTCACTGAGTGTCTTGGAGCTATGTCTGCTTGTGTTGAAGTGTGTGGGGGTATGCCTATATTATGATTGCATATAAGTATATTAAATTTACTTTACGGCTTACGGCTGTGTGTTTATGGCAAAGGATGAGCTGTGCTCCCACGTGCCCTTTGCAGCAGCAGAGAGTCTGATCTCTGACCCCCTCACTCAACACCCTCACAAGTCCCTCTCCACTCTCTATGTGGGCATGTCTGAGTATGTGAATGCCTGTGCGTGTTTGTTGCCTCGAATCAAACATACTGTATGTTTGAATGGAAACTGGACTGTTTGTGTGGAGTGTTCTTTGCTTACACGGACAGCATATACAGTTCAGTCCAGATGTGACGTCATGCCTTCCTATTTATGCGTTTAGGACACACTTTGTACACACTGAGTCACTCTGCGATCGCAAAACTAGCAAGTACAAACAGATTTTATATAATTATGACAAATAGTATATTTTGTTTAATCCACAGTGAACCCCATGACTGTTTTTTAGTGTACACCGGAGCTGTCAACCTTAAGCACTAGATCACACCACTCTGGCCTGGATCAGACAGACAGACAAACAGGTGGTCGTACCACACCAGAGGATCATGGTCCGCTCCACCCGTCTGTGCTCAGGGGCATAGTTTACTCTCCTGGCTCTGCGCCTGCCTGCCCTTGTCTGCCTTCCACACACCAACTGCCCCTCCAGCTCCCCCCAGACCTCTGACCTCAGTTATCCATGCCCTCCTCGGCATGTGGGCATGTGGCCCGGAGCAGATAGATTCATTGCTTGAGGTCTTGTTACATCTTTCTTTCTTTTTTATTATTTGTATTATTATTTGTTATATCTTATTATTTTGCATTTTAATATTTTTATTACTTCCCATCAAATACTCTTTTTATTAGAGAAGAGTTTTAAGATGATCTTATTATCTTATTTATTAATTATCCTGCTATCATTCCTGTGGTGTCATTTATCAGTTTTTTGAATGGCAAATAAGAGTTGGGATACAGTGTCTATTCCTTCTCTTGCGAACATCCGAGTTTCTAATATAAGTATATACTCAATATCCTATCCCAAATTAGTGAGATATTGGGTGGAACTTTGCTGAATTTCAACTAGCTTGTGCTGCCACCTATTGGGGGAGCAAGGTAATTGAAGTAAATATATGCCCAGGCATTTCAAATGTAAAGTTATGAGTTCAAAGTGTATCTGAGGAAGTGATTCAGCACACTTCTGCATGGACTAAACTCTAGTCTGTAGTAGTGCTAAAGGGAAATCTGTGAATTTCACTTGAATCTTGCCCAGTGGCTTGTTGGCATAATAGTCATATACCATATGTACTGTAAGTTCAGTAATTGACAAAAAGTAAAAGCTGAATTTATACAGCCAAAAAAATAGATAAATAAATATGCAGTGCTTGATGACAGCATAATCTGTCACTATTTTACTGTCAAATCCAGGCCATGACTGCAGGTCTGAAAGGGTTAACCATTCCTAGTTTTAAATTAATATCACGAGGCAGCTGTGTGCTCTAATGAAATTCAACTTTAGCAGTGAGTTCACTGTCAGTGTTATTTCAGAATTTCAAATATGACTGGCAGAAAGTTTCACATCCCCCTCCAACTTTCTCAATGAGATTCATTGCTGTCTTTTTTAATACACTACTGTGTGATTGAAATCTGTGAATCCAATCACAGAACAGACTATTTGTACATGGTTGTGAGAAATCCAGAGAAGAAGAAGTGCATGTGAGTATGTGGGGGGATATGCACATGAGGAAAATTGTTGTCTTCACAGGAAATGGTGCTGGTCTGTGTGTGATTTGCGTGTCTGCGCAAGGCTGACATGACTTCTTTTCCCAGAAGTCTGTGTGGTCTGTTGACTCAGCCTGCAGTATGTTTGCTGGTATATCGGTGCAGGCGACACAGAGAGGTGGGGAACAGTTACACCCAGTGACAGACACGGTCAAGGCAGTCAGGCCTGGGAATGTCCTCAAAGCAAACCACGAGCCAATTACAGTTGTAATCTATGTAACTGCCACCAGAGACTATTACAGCTTTGTATCTGTATCTACATTATATGTTTCCATTTGTCTCTACTGTAGAGCCACAGGAAGACACATTGGAGCTCTTTCTTTTGTAATTTGTTTAACTTTCATCTAACCAAGTAATCTAACCAAAGTTATTTTGATTTGTAGTTGTGGAGGATGCCCTGGGTAACAGCTCACCCTCACTTCCGATGAGGAAATTGTATTTAATTAGCTAAAAATTAAAGTTTTTTTCATTACTTTCATTACTAAATGTAGATCTAACACATCTGCAGTCTAAATACGCTTTTAGAGGGTGGATATCCTCTTGAATGGGAACACATACTATGATTACTTTGTGAGGACTGTGAACAGCAATATATCATTAACAGCTTACATTTTATTATCCCATTATCAACAGCAGGCTAATGTCACTTTTATGATAATGAAAAACTAAAGTTGCATAACAGTGCTACAAATACAGAGTAGGTTCATTGCCATGAGTGGTGCACAAAACTGCCAAAATCCAGATGGTGACATTGTGAGATTGAGATTATCAGGGGCCTTTAATGATCACAGTTTTCTTGCTTTCAAAGTTTTGAACGGTCTACCTTTGTTTGAGGCTAATATTAAGATCTGCCTGTAAGCTTTGAGAGAGTAATATCTTACAATTGTTATACACACCTAAAATGAGTCAATGCTGTTAAAATCATTTTAGCCTGAGGACACTGCCAGACTCTTATCTTATTCTAAAAATTCAAACTCAGAATGGGCCCGTGTCTGAAACAGTGGATGCTACAGGCTTTCAGTACACAGTATTGGCCACACAGGGGCAGTATGGACACATAGTTTGCTCCCCTGTCAGACCAGCAATATAGGCTGAAGGCGCTGTCTTTGCACTGTATTGAAATGTAGTCAAATTACAGTACTTAAAATGTAGTCTCTTTCCTGCACGAGGAAAGCATCTTAATTATTTGATCATAAGGTCAGTCTTTGGAGGCAGAACTAAGCACATACAGTACATACCTGATCTGGTGGTTTCATACAAAAAGTAGTTAAGTATACACATTACACTTTGCTGCAACTTTTGATTTTCTAATGTCAAGATTTGCTTATACAGCCACAGAAGTGAGAGAAATTAAAAGAGAGAGAGAGAGAGAGAGAGTGTGTGTGTGTGTGTGTGTGTGTTTGTGTGGTGTGCGTGTCATGCGCATGCATGTGAGAACGTGAGCAAAAGCAAGTCACTTACGCCAAATTAGTTCAGCTCTTTGCAGTCGGTGTAATTGTTAGATAAATCGATACCTGTTCATTAGCCCAGAGTAGTATTGAAATGAAACATGGTTGGCTGTGTGTAGGCCTATAATGGGCTAATGATGAGCCAAACTGGATATTGTAGACATCACCTAGCCTGCAGACCAAAATAGAAATAGACGAGTAGAATAGCCCTAATGATGAGTATCAAACGCCTCCTGGGTACAAGGTAATCACATACTGTGATTAGCTGTAAGCGTATGCGCATGCTAAGTGAATCACTATGCCTAGTCATACAGCATTTTCCAAGCTCTGTTTTTCTCTCTTTAAACTCATTGCCCTTCCTCTGTCTGTCTTCCAGCTCCCTGACTATATGCATGGTTGACCTAGGTCATAATGACCTAGAGGGCATACCAAAGCTGGTTGGGCTGAACCCAGAAGAATACCCACAGTACTTGTTTAAGTAGTCCACTGCTGACTTGGTTTGTAAAAGGGATTCAACACCTCAATTGAAATTTTTAAGCATGGCAAACCCAGGAAGTGTAAGCAGTGCATATTAAAAACCCAATCTATTAAAACCTGTTAAATGAGAACTGTTTCCCTGAAAATGTAACAAAGTTCCAGCCTACATTAGCAGTGGGCCGCATCTCCACAAGACCACGGTCGACTTGCTGAGAGGGAACCGGGGTCAGCTTTCATCTCCATCCACCCAACAATCTGATAAGAAACATCCAGTCAACAGCTACCAGGCTACCACGCTGATTAAACAAACATGGAGACTAGCAAACACTCAGACAGGCTGCTTTACTTCACCACAGGGAGCTTTGGTCACTGTAAAAGGAAAGAAATGTGCTCGATGGTAATGAAAGGAAATATGACTTTAATGATTACATATGAACGATAGATTCCCCTGTGGAGTGCTCAGTGAAAGAGATAAGTGTTGGCAGTGATGGGCAAACTGAAAACCACAGGAGACATATTGATTGGATATTTGACCTAACCTTATAAACGCCACATGAACACATGTGTTTGATAGCATTAAAAAAATATATAAAAAAACAAACATACAGTATGAAGGGAGGCATTCATAAGTGCAGTAACACCTTTTATTGCACTTTAGAGGACAGGCTTTCAGTGCGTAATAGCCATGAGTAATTTGAGCCATTGGACCTTCAACCATATAGCTGTTACAGTGCAACCACTCAATAAACCAGCCTGGTCTTGGTAAAACCACCCTGGGACCTCTTAAGAAGTGGCAAAGCAGTTGAGACCAACATAGTGGTGTGTAATTCCAACCCAACCACACAGCCATAAACAGCTATATTTCACTGGTCCACAGCACTGCAAAGACAGATATATGGCTCAGCCCAGCGCAGGTGTCGTGCCTCAGGTGAAGTCCCAAGAAGAAAACGGTAAAGATTCATTAGCATGAATGTCCTGGACAAAAATATTTCATCTTGGCCGAAATGACATAACCCTGCAGTTAGCGTAATTCGAGTTAGAGACAGCCAGTGGACTGTTTGTTTAAGTGTGGAGCCCCATTATTAATAGTAAAAGGACAAGTCCTCTGCACTCACTGCAATTACTCTAGGTCAGTGGTTCCCAGCCAAGAGGTCGTAAGATGATTAACAGGATAGCAAAGTAAAAAAAACAAACGCTAATCTTAACTTCTTTTTTTTCTTGAAGGGAAAAATGAGTGTTTGCTTGAACTGATCACAATTTGTACATTTGCACAACATGTGAAGAAGTGTTGCAAGTAGTCATTGTGTCACAGGTCAAAGGATGGGGAACCTTCACTCTAGGCAACACACAGTGAGGGACTCTTTGACATCCACATTCCCATCTAAAGGACACAGTTTAATGAAATAAAGATGGACGATTATGTAGGCAAAACAAGTTTAAAGAGTTAAGAGTTGCACACCATCTCACGATTAGTCATGCAGATAATTCCCAAGGACAAGGAGCAGCTAGTCAGTATGAAATCATCAAAACAGTTTCCAGCTAACTTCAAAACAAGAGAGATGAGATTGCTGGGTTCAGCAGCTGACTGTGTTTTTGATCTCGTGTGGAGCTGCCAACATGGCTGCTGTGCCTGAGCTGCTCTTTATATTTCTGACCCTCCCTGCCTACATGTCTGACTCATCACCCAATACAGAAGCTTGCCAGGCTGCAAAGAAGCATGACAGAGGGCCCACTGGGCTACTGGCCAGGTCTACAAAATCACACAGCACCCTTGACTCAGCTCTTAAAGAGATTAACTGGGAGCTTCAGAAAATTTGGACAAATAATTCCAGGTCTCATTGCTTGGAAGCACAGTCAGAAGTTCTATTTTCAGTGGTGGAAACTGTACTGAAATCCTTAATGAAACAGAATAGTTACAGTAAATTTGACTTGTCTACAAGTTTTTCTTGTAGTTGAACTTGGGCTAACTTTTCTCAAAGTCAGCCTCAGCGTCCACTGTGTTAAAAGTGTTTCTGTACACCCATTAGCTCGATGTCTCACTGGGACGAGAGTGGCCATAGAACTGTCTCATTTCCAAATCCCCAAGCTGCCAGCTGGAACAAGGAGGAGGTGAGGTCAAAGGACAGGAAGAGACAGATAAAGAGGGGAAAAACATGGAGTTGTTGGGAAGAGAATAGAATTAAGCCAAGACTGCATGCCCCAGGTACTGCTAAGACTTCCACATGACTGGTGGTGTTCAGCATGTCTATGCCGTTACTAGCTGGGTTACAAAAAAGAGAAATGAGAACAAAGAGAGAGAAAGCAGGACTTAATGGAGTTTGTGGTAGGGGGCAGAGAAATCAAGAGGAAGAAGAAAGATGACTTGAACTGAAGACATGGCCTCTTGGTGGACTTTCAGAGATCATTTCTCAGCACAAAATAATAGGGGGGGGGGGAGAAATCGAGCATAGAAAGAAAAGCACGGTGTTTGAGCTTGCCAGCCCTACTGATGACCTCTCCTGATTTGCTTGCTACTTCTCTATGCACATTTTATGATCTGAAAGTTGCCTTTGAAGCACAGTGAGCTACAGTGCATGCTGCCAGGAGTTTGGACATCTCCTATAAGAGCAGCCAAAGATTTTGCCAGGGCTTAATTTTGTGTTTGAAATATTTATTTTTGCTGTGTTTATCGTTGCGAACCTATGATAAATTCAGACCTACCACAAGGGTTTGCGGTGTGCTCTGTGTACATTTGCGTTGCATTACGGGGCACAGGCTTGTGAAACATTTGTATGTGTTTGCACATGTTCATGTTTACTGTCCAAGGGACAGCATGTGCACATATGTCATGTTGATTAAATGTTTGCAAAGTGGCTTTTGACCAGTTGCCTGTCCATGTGCTTAGTGTTAGTGAATGGCTGCTAAGCTTGCAGTGTGTGAACAGGAGGTTTTGTTCTGAAAGGCCAGACTGTTCTCAGAGTATTTCAACATGTCCAAGCACTGCTCGTAAAGTTAACTGGCTCCAAACATCTACTCAACCCCTCCCTTGCTCTCACTACTGGCCTCACTCGTGACTTCAGGTCCTGTTGTTCCAGGAAGGGAAGGTTATAATGCTAAATTATAACAACGTTATGGACTAATGTCATCAAATAAGTAACAGACAATAAATGTATCTTGGTCTTAGCTTAAGAAAAACATGTCTGGGAAAAACACAGGAATCGAGTTGTATTATAAAAGAAATTGTGCATCTGTGCAGGTGAGACTGCTATTGTAAATGCTAGTTCCATACATATTATTCTATTCTTTGTGATCCTCTTGTTTTCACTACTGAAATGTGTGGTGTACCTCAATATGTTGCTGCATCCAATACAGAGTATTTCTCAACAGGATGTATTTTAAAACCCAGTTGATTTCTCCTTGACTTCAGCAGCGATATAAACATTTTCTGAAGCGTTCCAAAGTGACCATACACGATAGTAATAGTAGGCCTATACAAAAGGAATGTGCAATGAAAAAGCTATGAACTTGTTCAGTTGTTGTCAACAAAAGGAGGCTATTGTGTGATAATTGCCACCTTGATGGACCAAATATAGAAGGTATAATGTTGATATTTCTTGAATGTTAAAGAAGAATAAAGCTCTAGCAATTTCATGAAAAATGTCATGAGAAGATGACATCTTTTAAAAACTCCAACTGGCATGACCCAATGTGTATTAATCATAGGACTCAGCACATGTTCAATCTTGTATACCCACAACAGCCGGGAGGGTGGGGAGAGAGGCTTTATTAATCATGATGAACCAACAATTTGCTGTTTACCCTGACAGCAGTACCACCAGCTCTAATCCAATGCCCTCCTCAGCTGAAATAGTACCACCCACAGCCTCGAAAATACACAAGCTCACTCAGATGAAAACAACCTCATCTCCTCTTAATCATTACTCATTGACACTTTGCCCCTCCTCAGTTTGCTCTGATTCATCCTGATGTTTGTGTCGGAGGAATCATTCATTCAAATCAATTTACATGCAAAACGGGAGCCGACGCAAACATGTGTCATGTCTAATCTTTTGGATATGCAGCGAAAGCCTTAGTCCAATGAAGGAAATTCATCGTGGGTTATATTTTCAGTCAGCAGTATTTAGGAGTTCAGTTACGTGGCAGTGATGGCAATTTTTTCTAATTTAAATGTCATGCTTATTAATTATAATAACACCTTGCTGACAGACACACAAACCCACACACACTCACTCAACCGTCTGTTTTTTCTTCACCTTACATGTTGCTAGAGGTGAGTCTTGACTTTTAATGGTCTGCAAGTTTCAATTTGAGCACTTGACACAGTTCACTGTTTGCATAAGTTACTTGAGAGCAGAACTGTTTTTGCCTCCATAGCACAATTAATTTACACTGATAAAGGATTTACATTGTACCTGTCTGGCAGAGACGACTGTATGTGTCTTCCTTGTCTCATTATCACTGGAACATATAGAGTCTTCAAGGATCCATAAGGACCTGTACAGTTCAGGTTTTACACGACGCCAGTGCAAAATAATGAATTTCTGCAACATTTTGATAAATTCAGAGATTATATTGAATTCCACTGTATATTTCTATATAATTTACTGAAGATGATACTGATACACTGCACCAGGGCAAACTAAAGGATTTCATATAATGCCTTGATTTGGACTCTTACAAAATAACTATTGATTCTAATTACTGAAGCACAGATCCAAATAAAACTTAAAATTCCTGGCTCAAAATGTCAAGCACAGCATGTAACCTCGGTGTGCTTTTTAAATCCTGATGTGAATTTTAAAGCACATAAAAAATATCAATAAAACTTGCTTTAATCATCTCAGAGATGATCTACATTTCTCTCCTTGGCAAATATCAGTGGATAATCTCATTAACCATCAGGGTCCTGGCACAGATCTCTGGAAACAGCTTGTATGAATGCAATTAAGCAATTAGACAAATTGGAATCCAACAGACCTACCTTCTGTATGTAGTCCATGGGTCATCTTTTCAGTCTTCAGAATTCATGATGCCTTGTTTTTCAAGTTTAGAAGATTAAAATTGTGACTCTTTGTTTGAAAGGAATAAGACAATCTGACTTTGAAAAACAGAGATGTATGGCTGCTGAATTATAACACACATATATAAACACAAACCTCGCTAACCGAATCCCTGCTGAGTGTTCTGTGCTCATTAAACTTTCCGGTCAAACCCCAGTGATCAGTCAATAACTGAGCACAGATGAAAGACAACCAGAATCTACTATACCTGAGGCCAATCTCCGAAACACCCCCTCACTCAGGCAAAACTTATACCCTTCATCAAATGTTTACGCACCCCTGAAATGTTATCATTCATATGATAGCCTAGCCTTGTTTACAGCATATACATCACACGAGTGCACTAAAAATGCACATATTCCTTTCAGTTATCTCCCCCGTACACCTTGAAAGATGAATATTTAATTTTTGTTTTCTGCCTTGGAACCCAGGAGCGATCCTGCAGGCCTTGGAAAGATCAAGACAGTTCACTTTTGGGTCAGCATTAGGGAGTGGAGGTCACTGCATAGTCTGTGCCCCGGGGAGAGGGAAAGACAAGAACAGACAAAGCTGCCTTCAGGAAAGTGCATCAATTGAGCATTCACAGGGGAATGAGTCAGTTTCATAGAAGGGAGTCAGAGAGCCATGAGTCAGAAGTTATACATGTGTAGGTAGTCATTTCGAATGTTTGTCGATGAGGTTGTACGTTATGGACCACCAGGGGAAAGCACTGAACTGTTGGTTGCAGAAAGCCGTTACTCATTCATCAGCCACACAGGAGAGAAATGTCATTTGCGTGCTGCAGTGTTTTGTTTTTCTTGCACAATATCTTGCCCCACGTTCACAGTCAAACCTAATTCACTGGGCCATAGTGAGAAGTACTTGAAACAGTACATTATTGCCATTGGCAGGAATCCTATCAAAGCATCTGACGTCGGCTCCAGATCCATCCAGAAAAGTGCTGCATTAATTGTCTGTCTGTCAGGTGATCGGCTCGGGGATGTCCCGCTGAGTCAGTTGTCACATTCCCAACACAGTATCAAACATACCCTGCAATGAAATGTTCCAGGCTTAACACGCTGCCAAACTCGCCCCGACACTTCCCTTTCATTAGCATCCCATCTGATGAGCTCATTTCCGCGCCAACACTGTTATCCCAAGCCAAGCCTGGAGACAGACACGCATATGCTCCCTAACACGCAGGCCCCCACTTTCAACCACTGCTTAGGGAGCCTGTTTGATTCTTCAATCTATCATTCATGTCAAAGGGAGAAGTTGAAAGTCCAAAAGCTATCGATTGTTTCCATCTTGACAAGCGGAGCCTCGGAGCCGCTGGCAATTAAGAGCTTCAATTGTTGTCAAAGAGGACAGTGGTTTGTTTGTGTTTCTGAGGCTGGGGGAGGGTTTGGATATGGGGAGGGCTGAGAGATGGGGGTTCCACTTTGCAAATACACTTAAAAGATTGGAAGAGAAAGAGGAAATAAACATGAAGGGGATGGAAAGTAATGTGTAGCGGCAGAGTGTTAAGCGAGAAATTTTTTGCATTTTTATGGACCTGATCTGCAAAGCGCTGTTTCAGCAAACCAAAAGGAGCACAGACCTTATCAAGACATCGCTTAGATCACAACCCCGATTTTCTCAAGTTCAGCACTTTTATGATTGCCTCCGCTCATACTGGCATGAACACATGCAAGTGTGTGCATGCGCAACCGCATCCCCATAAACACGTCCATATAAACACACTCACTTACACAATCCATAATCACTTTATCAGCCTTGTACTGGCAGTGGGAGCATCAATTGATTTAATGCCAGTACAAGTCATTCCTCTCCAACGCTGTTAAATCCCCCATGCATGGAAGATTAGCATCAATATAAAATTCTCATATTAATTTGGATAACAGTATAATGGCTGTGTGGGATAAAAGTCTATGTATCAGACCCTCACATGTGCATTTATGAGCTTTAAGGCTTTATAGTGGCAAGAAGAATTTCGATCATTGATACAAATGGCCACCATGGGTTTCCGTTACAGGCTGCTGTTTAATCTTCGGGACAAGGGGAGAGCCTGGATATTTGGGATGAGTGAATGTGTGTGTTCTTTAGCTATTCATAGGAGTATTAGTACAAAAAAGACAAGAGAAGGTTGGTATCTTTAACATAAACAACCTCTCTTTAATATTAATACATTTGGTTGTACTTCACTTTCTATGTCGCACTGATGAACTTCTGAAGGTTATAGTGTCTCAATGCTTCATTACGGCAGCCTGTTGTCACATTGTTTCCCTAAAATCAGGAATAAGTAGCTTCTAACTGCTTGAACTTCTAACAGCAATTTGTTTTGTAAGTGTTTAATCAGTTAAATCACTGATTTAATATGTTATGATCCTTCATCCAAAGCTAATTTCGCGTCTATTATACAAAATTAAGATACTCCTCCTCCCCATCAGGCAGTTTCTAGAAATGTTAGCCTCCCAGACATCAGCTCAACAACAGCTCCAACAAAATCAACAGCCATAATCCTCGCCGAGCTGCAGGCCCACGGAGCATGCCAGGGATTAAAGGGTCCAGCTCACCATGTCTCTCGATTTCATTTTTACAAGGCTGTGCTAAGTCATATTTTTAATTCAAAAGAATTTTCAGTCACAGAAGAAAAGCGACAGGAAGTGATTTTTGACCACTTTTGTTTCAATGATGATGTAAAACATTTTGCATAATGTGGTTTTTAATGTTTTCCGTGCAACGTGCTCTGTGTTACGTCTTTGAAAAATGAGGGCCTAATGGTTTTTAGTTTATGTTGAGGAAGCGCTGTGGTACAGTTGGCAGACTTCTAAATACTGTACAGACATTGATGGACTACATAATGATGATGTTTCTGTTTGGTTTTTAGTTCAGTTTATTTGACTCTAAAAGCAAAATTACATCTCAGCTTATTTTCCAAGCACAATTCAGTAAAGTCAAAGCCTTCCCATTATGATCCTTGATATAATGTAATTACACATAGTTAAATACAACAATAAAAGATCAACAATCCTACAATAACAAATGCATACAGTACTGCACGATATGGGAATAAAACAAAATAACACCAGAGCATGTCTTACCAAAATGAACTACATATCTGCCTCTATTTGACACTGTTCCCCCATTTTTCTTTCTTTCTTTCTTTCTTTCTTTCTTTCTTTC